>JALHBU010000035.1:0-193802 GCA_024340005.1 Tolypocladium tropicale | reverse complement strand
AGAGAGGAGAAAAAAAAAAAGGGGGCCACACCTAGGTCGACGAGTCACAAGATCAAAGGGACCTTCAATCAAGAAAAGATCTCAGGGCTGAAAGGTGGCTACGTTCTATCTAACATCATTGCCCAACAAAGGACGTGGGAGAGGAGTGGTGGCTCGACGGATGCGTCCGCCCAACCAAGACTCCTCTCCAGCATCGAGCCAGGTACTTGTAGCCGTGCACCAGTATAAATCGTTGCCCCCAGAATGTTGAGTTCGTCTTAGCTTCCCCCTACGAGAGGAGGAATTGATCGTCGACACTGCGTAGAAGTGCGAACTCATCGTCGACGTGGCTTTTTTATACAGGTTTATCCTCCTGTCTGCTGAATCGGTCGTCATAACGTCAGACACGAAACAGGGGTTTTGTACGTTTTCCTTCGCAGTTTTTTATAGAGGTTTCTTTTCCTCTGAAAATACGTCAGCCTTGTATACTATGGTCGCATGGGCATAAAGGAGCCAGGTAACTCGAGGGCGAGTTGCGGGAGATGGATGACATGAAGGTGGACGAGCCTAGACGAGAACGAGAAAGCAGCTACTTGCCTTCAATTGGACCGCTGCTGAAATTTTATCGCCACAGTCGGCCGCAAATCGAGACGGGGCGGCGGGGAGCTTTGAGTTGCATCTTCCCCATTGGCCTCGGCTTTCTCCTTCATCTTTTGTTCCCATCTCTATCGTAGAACGCTCATTAGGACAATGGTTACAAGATAGGACAGATAGTAGACAGACTTACCTTGTGGGCAGCTGTGTGATAGTGCTTTGCTCTATCTGCACCCCTTTTTCCCGTGCCATGGCAGTCTATGTCCGTGACCAGACATTTGCGGCCATTCAATATGTCCGTTACTGGGATGCCCCAATCGATCTCAGAGTATCTGAGATGGGACACGAGGTCCCCCAATCGCTGTTGTCTCGCTCTTTCTTCGAGTATGCCGAGCTTTTCTTCGGCGCGATCTCGAATTTCGGAAACTATAGTCAAGTCAATGCGGCGAGCTTACATACGTCCTATTTTTTTGTTAATATGAACGCGTAACTTACCTGGAGTCAGGGGCCGCAAGGGAACCTGTACAATCTCCGGCAGGGGCGGCGGAGTTGGTGGGCGCGGAGGAGGCGGCGCAGTCTCGGGCCAAGCAAACTCCGGAGTGACGACGGACTCGGCGAAGCCGCACGGGAAGACGGAATCCAGAGACATTTTCCCGAAGGCGACCAGCGAGATGAATGAATGAATGAAGGTGTGCGAAAGCAAAAACATGATGTAAAAAATTCTGTGCACAAGGTGAGGGCATCTTGGGTCGATGGGAAGGAGCGTGGGCGACATCTTGGGTCGATGGGAAGGGGCGTGGGCAGTATCTTGGGTCCATGGGAAAGAGCAACGTGCCCGAACTCCCAGCTTGGCATCAACCGTACCTGGGTACCACCGCGATTGAAGAAGCGACCGACACATGTTCGCAAGTGCCAAAAAAAAATTGACGAGAATTGAATAGCGCTCGTATGCCTCTGACTATGTGTTGGGGGCATCTATCGCGGACTGTCGAAGCGGCCCGCTCTTCAAGGAATGAACTTGCCCTCGGCGACTGAGCTGCGTAGGCGAAAGTTGCGGCGAAAGTAGTCATACATCCATAGAATATGGTTTCCTCTGTATAAATGATTTATTGGCCCAATCAGAATTGTTCTGATGTTTGTCTATGGTCCCTGCTAGCTGGCAAAAGGTCTGTGGCACTGAGGGATCAGGTCTTGATCGCATTAGCAACAAGGGTTGGCTCGAATGCGTCTGGCGTGGAAGCTTGAGTGTAAATAGTCGTGAATTCGTAATATCATGGAAGACGGTGCGGCTATGCGATAACATTGAGGATGGTTGGAACTGCGCGACGCTCGCGGCGATTGCAGGGCCTGGAGGTGAGTACACACGATCGAGTACCTGGGGTGTGTACATCTCTCCGGCTTTGACAAAGGGCGTTGGACAAAATCACACGACATCGGAGTTCAAATTGAACCCTTTTACGTTTCTGCTGAAGCCGAATTCATCTTGTCTTACTTTATGATTTGAATCATGAAGCCTGGATGCCGCTGCGGGTCATCTCATAGTTCGAATCACAAGTCTGGCCGTAGGTCATCTATGCCTTGAGGCACGATATCTGTCTGTTTCATGACTTGAAGCACATGGTTTCGCCGCGAGTCATTTCACGCTTTGAGACACAATGCCTGGCCGTGGGCGGTTGACTTCAAGCTTTCAACCTCGAGATCTGCAGTTACCTCTCAAGTTGCTTTCAGTCATGGTGCATTGACTACAGTCTCCAGCTCTCTGATTCGCGATATTGACACCAATTCGCATTCACCTTTACTGAAGAGTGTCATGCTTCTTGCACCATTTTGTTCGCGTCTACCTAGCACTCTGCGGCATACGCCACCATTTTTGGCCGTCTTATCTGTATGTTGAATACAAAAAGACATTTTCCATGGCATCCATGGAAGACCTAACGAAGTTGAACTCATTGCGGGCTTCTTATCTCCTCACTGGCACCTCTCCCCCGAATCTGTAGAAAACTCTGTAAGCATGCTTCATTCATCTGCGTCGTCCAGGTCTTCCAGGTCGTCCGAATCATTTTGCGCTTCCTCAAGCACGTCCACATCCTCAGTTGCCAGGATCTGCAGCCCCTCGACGCCTTCAAAAGGCGTTTTCACCTCCACTGCCTCCAAGTCTTTCGGAATCGTCACGTGAAAGGCAAGAAAACGATGCGGACCCGTAGGAAACTTCGCCAGCGCTCGATGCGGTGTTTGACCGCTCTGCGACCGAAGATGAGGAAGGCCCTCTCCCCATTGCTCAAGCGATTCCTCGGGTGCTGTATATGTGCATGGACGGCGAAGCATCGAACAAGACCTGCAGACATGATTGTCTTGAATGCGAACATCCCTCTCACAGCATACAGTGCCATGTCGTCGCTCCATGTAGCGACAGAAATCACATTTTAACTCCTGTCGTCGTGCAACAACCTGGCTGTCATATTTTGTAGACTGCCAAAAGTCAGACGACCGTGGTGGAGGCTCTGGAGGATTCACGAGAGTGTTAGTGTTCTTCAACAGCTTGTACATGAGCCTGCAGTTGTAATCGAAATCGGCAACTTCTGGCGCAGGACAATGCCTGCCTGCTCGAGGCACCCATTGCACAGTCTGTTGGAGAAAGTCAACCCGAAGCTCCATGATGGTAGTTCTGGCGCAGATGAGGCGCGCCTTAAACCCATTCAAAGGTTCGGTGTAGGTGATTCCCTCCAAAAGTTGAACGATATTCATTGCGCGCCGCCAGGGGTAAAGTGCTGTTGCCAAATCATTTTCGGCGACCCCTCTAACAAAATAGCCAGTGAATCTCCGGTACTGCAAGGGAATAGACAACCACTTTTTGGATGCTTCATCGAACCACTCGACACGAATGCCAAGGGCAGCAGCCTTCCCAAAATGTCTGAAAGGCCCAACACTTGGGCATCCAAGATAGGGAACATCGTGCGGCTGGCCATCGTGCATGATCTCAAAGACCAAATATGCATAGAAGAAACCATCAGGCAGATTGTTTCTCTGAACTGCAGCCAGCGGGATGTAGAAGTCGAGCATTGTTGGGGCGACGGCGTCGGCTGTGTAGTATCCCAAACGTGTTCTCAAGTTTTTGTAACCGGTTATGGACCAGAATGTACGCGGGACTCGGTAAATTGTCCTGCCTCGAGTACCTGGTGCTGCCGGTTGTCGAAAGCGATGTATCGATGGAGCCTTTCCAAATCCAAAGATGGGGCTTTGACAGTTGCAGCCGATGGGTGCAAGATCTGGCCATCCAGACTCGGACCGAGCAACTTTGCTCACAGCATTGACCAGGCCATGCTGGTTGCTGAGTCGTTCATCCCAAGCGTTTCTGGACCCAGACAAATTTGCTCGAACCCAATTATGATAAGAGTTGAACAGCAGAATGATTGTCTGCTCGGCCATATCCACGACTGCACTTGGGATAGTCTTTGCAACCTCTGGGTTCCAGACGAGGACTGGCATCATGTAGCGAAACTGAGGGGGCGATTTTCGTGCAATATTGTAATGGGGGGTGTTATTCGGTGTCGCTTGATTGTGCGAAATGTGACGCATCCAAGCATGAGTGACACTTTGGCCAACGTACACAGCGCTGCGGTGATGATTGACTTGATGCGTGTATATGCGAACATAGATGCATTTGCTGCCTGGTATTGGCCAGTCCGGAGTCACCGCAGGCAATTGAGAAAGGGCATCGATGTCGAAGTTGCCATCCTG
Organism: Tolypocladium tropicale; assembly: GCA_024340005.1. Lineage (NCBI taxonomy): Eukaryota > Fungi > Ascomycota > Sordariomycetes > Hypocreales > Ophiocordycipitaceae > Tolypocladium > Tolypocladium tropicale. The sequence goes on along the minus strand of JALHBU010000035.1, from coordinate 189,491 downwards.
AAGTATGGCTTTTGCCGCCGGGGTAAAACCTCTCAAGATCGTGGTAACGTTGGATGAGAAGCGCATGTCTGCAAACATCGTGGGCACGTACTCATCCGGCATGCCGAGGCGACGCAGTTTGTCGGTTTGCTGTCGAAGGCCATTCAATAGAGATCGAATGTATCTCTCAAGAAGGGTGCCTCCGGTTATGTGCGGCCACGGATGGAGTTGGGGATTGATGAGTCGAAGGTCTGCAAGCTGCTCGTCGATAGAACGCCAGAAGGCTCCGAGTTTGACACGTTCCGCCGGCACTGTGACTGCGAATGGATATTGTATTAGTACAAGGGCGACGTTTGAATTGATGCTAACATACCATTGAGATACGTATTGTTGAAGGGGAATTGGGCCCAAACATAGAAACCATCAGGGCTCCTTTGCACAAAAAGCCCCTCGCGTCCTTCGTAGAGGAGGAGTACACCGTTTTTCTTGGCATCCTGTGGAATACGGCCTCGCATCCATTGTGGGACAATTGGCTCGGAATCGTCGTACTCCCAACGACTGGTCATGACCAGTGCACGCTTTTGACTCGGGTGTATCGTTCGCAGCGGAGTGGGCCAACTTTGAGGATCGTTCATGGTCGCACTGACAAAAGGCACGTTAGTTCTCTGATGGGGTGAGGATGGTAAAAGACTGACAATGAGCCAAATTGCCGGGTAGATTGGAAAGGCGTACAGAGGCAGCGGAGGGCGACGGGCGACGGGAATGAAGTCGCGTGATTGATCAAGGAAGATGAGAAGTGGACGACTCGACGCTCAACGAGCGAGCGGCAAAGATGAAGGGCAAAATTGCTGCTGCCGCAACAGCGCTTGGGTATTTGGGCAGACAGCGCGAGTCCGTAGTGAACAAGTCAAGCAGTGGTATGACTTGGGACTGCACAGTAAAGGGGCAACAGTAGTAGCTAAGGAAGCGCGATTTCAAAGATCTTGACGAGTATGAACAGGTTAGAAGCTACTGATCGCAGAGGGAGAGGGAGAGGGAGGCAGGCTCCATGTGCATGTATACTGAAGTCGAGGTCCGCAATTCATTGCTACAGGAGTAGAGTGAATCACAGTATAAGGTGGTCACGACCCGCGTTATCGCGCTCTATTGACCATCTGATGTTTAGTCAATGGAAACATGTGAATCACTACCCACGCTGTTCAATGCTTGTTACCAAAAGACAATGAGTTCTTGGCCTTCACGCCGTTTGATCTTCGCCACGCAGCACCCACAGATGGACTACCAAGGTTTGGCGACAACCAAAGTTGTAGCTAGTCTTCTTTGTCTCTGTTTCCAAAAAGGATGCCAATCGCACAGTTCCCGCACCCAAATGATTCACATCGCATTTTGCCGGTGGAAGCGAGGTGCGCCGAGACGAGACTAACGCCATCTGGTTTTTGTCAACGAGAACATCAGTAACGTGTGAATCACTGGTCTCGCTATTCAACGTTCGTTGCCGGCAGACAAAAGTCGCACAATGGCCCTCACGCCGTTTGATCTTCCGTCGTGCAGTAACAATAGATACAGTACCAACGCTTCAGGTCTCCTGAACGCACGGCCTTCGTTTACCTGGTTCCAAGCAATGCGACCCTTGCAAATTTAGGGGACGAAAACTTTCTCGTCATAGGCGCGCCTGGGTAGGTGTATGCTCCCTCTCGTTGGTAAATGCAGCAAGCCCTACCTGCTTCATGCTTCACGCCATGAGTACTTTGGCAGGTGCCTATAATGGTCTACCTTAGCACAGTAAAAGCATGTTATTAGAATCTTGGATAGGATGTGTTTGTATGTCAATATTCAACATAATCCACGGCAATCTTCAAAGGATCCATCATGAGCCTGTTGAACCAAGTTCTTGACAATCCTCCGAACCTGCTCGGCAGTCATTGCATTTGCTGCGCTAATTTACAGGAGGCAGCTTCATGCCAATGCACATGTTCCACTTGGCATTGAAGAAATATTTTAATTCTTCGTGTTTGGTTAGTGATGTCGTTTTTTAAACAAATCTCCTTCGAGCTCACTACTACTCCACTGGCTGCATGACTGGTTCAACATGATGACGACCATAACTATGATGCGATACTTTGTTGGGGCAGCTTGGCCCATTGGTGAGGCTAGGGCCCACACATGAATTGAAGGAAGATGGGGATATAAGTAAGGAGCATCAAGGTCGCGATGATCAGATGGTTCCTAATGCTTTTCGACTTTTCATGAGCTCTTGCAGTTCAATTGAGGATTCATTGCCCTCCCACTTTCGAGATTGCTTTTGTTGACTCCCTTGTTTCCTGCCAGTTGTCTACGTGACGAGGTTTTGCGCAGCAATGCTGCCGTACCCCTTACGAGTTTAGTCACTGACGAAACAGACTGTCTTTGTGCCGGCAGGGTTTGGAATCGACTTCTATATCGGACATTGCACTCGGCCTTTGGTATGTTCTCTCGTCTTCAACAAAATACAGCGTCAATGCCCTCAAGCAAACAGCACACCTTTCCAGCGGGTCTTGGAACAAGCACTTAATTTTTGAAACCCAACTATAGCAAAAGCATCCTTATCGCCATCACCAAGTGCTTGGCCCGATGGGTTGCTGGCCTGGAACAAACTGCTTCGTCACAGCCGTTCCATTGTAGCTAGACGCTGCGGGTTAGTCGTCTTATCTCCAAGATGGTCAGCGCGGATGTTGTCTTACTCTAAAGTCCCCTGCCAGACAAGCGTACCCCACCAATCTGGAAAATTTGTTTCGCTGAGACCGAGACCAAGCCCGGAAACGACGGTGCATAGTGCTGTCCCAATGTCCAGCGCACCGGAGGTAGCATAATTATACTGGGCTTGAGTACAATGTTAGCAGATGTTGCAAAAGTGCGCAGCGAAGGGACAACATACTCCACCAGCCGAAATATCTGCCCCTGATGAACCAGTTGAATATAAGACCGATGATAACCCACTGCCATAGGAAGTAAAGTGTGGCGGGGGGAATCTGCCCAGCAGCCCCGAACATGGCTGGCGTGATGATGTATCGTGCCCACGAACGTGGAAACCTACGCGCGACAAAGAACTGAATGACGGGAATGGAGAAGCCGATGAGCCAGAAATAATTGGTCCAAGAGTAGCTGCCATGCAAAGTCAGCTCGATCAAGTGCAACAAAGGGTAGATTCCAAAGAAACTTACATCGAGCCAGCACCAAAGACTTTTTTCGGTCCAATAGCGCCCCAAATGACACTGGCGTTGAAGAAAGTGCGGGCGTTGGGACAGGTCAGGCCCTGACTCTGGTGAGGCGTGCAGATCCCTTCAATGTTTCCACGAAGAAAATTGTAGACCGCAATCTGAACAAAGGAAAGCCAGATCACAGCGAAGGCTTGGGCTGCGAACATGCTTCGCGGAGGGATCTTCATATAGTGACCGACCTTCATGTCAGAGATATAAGTTAACCCGTTATAGGAGAGCATGTAACCCCAACTCTTGAAGAGCATCATGGCGACGGGGCGACCTGGAAGCATATAGCCAACGACCATTTCTGTGATGACGTTGAGTCCGGTCTGCTGGTTGGTGATAGCTTGGACTATGCCAATAGGAACGAATAAGACAACGCCTATGAGGATGCAGATGATATACGCCCACCAAGGCAAATGGGTTTGCCAAACTTGGCTGGCAATCATGCCAAAGGCGAAGCTTATCACGAAGATAGCGGTAAACCACCATTCTGGTGCCTCTTTATATCTTCGCATGAGCTTCAGGTGCACGTCAGGTTCCTCGTACTTTGAATCCCAAGCCCGGTGCCAAACATCGACTCCGTAGAACAATGCAACGTGAGTTATTGTCGAGATCAGCGTCGCGAACGATAATCCATATGACATGGAAAACGATGCACCCAACAAAATAGGGGAGTACTCCTTGTACGCCGTTTCGTTGACCGTAAAGTCCTCATTTAGGATGCGGCTTGTGTTGTACTCCTGGGCGAACCGATCAAAGTTGCTGTTGGCGCTTAGCGGAAGGTACTTGTAGAAGTCTGGTCCGCCGTAGGCGAGACCGACAGTTCCCAGGGTTGAGAGGAGCAGGCCAACAGCAACGTTGACGAGGGCGAACGTGGGTGTCTGCAACGGACTGCTCAAAAACGCAGTAACGCTGGACCAATCGAACGAGATCGGGATCAGCCCCAAACCAGTGTTGCCGCCGAAAATCTGGTTGACAACCACATTGGTGGGGGCGATCCATGTAGCCCACATCTTGGTTGTGGCATGAGCGCTTGAACTTGCGTGAGGTAGACGGCCACGGGCGGACTCACAAAGTAGCTCAGGAAAGGAGCTATGACCAAGGGAAACCATTCCCACGCAAAAGTTCCAAGGGCAACGATCAGAAAGAAGCTATATCGGCCAATCTTCCAGCCATTAGTTTGAGACGGATCGGATCGTCTATGATCATGTAGCGAGTACATGACTGTGCACGTGATGAGTGTCGCGGGCCAAACCATAGAAGACGGCCAGACCAGGAACCGGCGAGAGATTCCGGCAATGCCAAAGCCCATGGCCTGAGTGGAAATCATGAGCAGAATTTGAAAGCCCCATCTTGTCTTCGTGTCAGTGTGGTTGAGGTCTCGCGGAACTGACTTGAGGCGTGACTGACTTGAAGTTTTGCTTGTAGAAGATCTCTTGCGCAAGTAAGAGGTCGATTGAATTACTTATCGAGGAACCGGCGGCAGTCATCATGGTGATGATTGTGTGCTCTTTTACATTGAAAGGACCCGGGTTAAGCTCCAGTGTGCGTCCGAATAGCTTAAAAGAAGCTTGGGGCATGAACCTAGCCCAACCAACACCTATGCTGGGCTATTGTCAGCACAACAACGAGGCAGCTTCGTAGAAGAGGGATATAACCGCATACGGATAAGCCAAAAGCTGAACGACGGTGCTGGTAATAGAGATAGGCGTGCGGCGCATGTTTAGGAGCACGTTGCAGGCGGCAACGATGGTGCAGAGCAGGCCACCGATGACCCATGCACGGATGGTATTTACAGGGACGTCAATATCAACAGGAGGGACCTGGATCATTCGAAGTCAGTCTAGCTCGTGACTACGGACACAACCAAGCTTCTAGAAAGCAGCCTGGGGTTGGCTCACCGAGGAGCGGACTTCGGGATAAGGCGAGTCCTCCTGGATGAGAGACTCATCGATGGCAGCCTCCTTCTCGGCATTCCCGGAGGCCAGGGCGTCGTCGATGTTCTCAAGCTTGTCGATGTCGAGGAATGGATCCCACTTGTGCTGCTTGCGAAAGCGGCGCAACTCTCTCTCGGGGTTGTGATTTTGGGAGACGCTGGGAAGGATCTCCGCGCCGGTCGCCTCAGCGCCATCTTGGGCGGGTGCCTCCCGCGACCTGATACCGATGAACCTATCTTTGAGGCCCATGGCGCCGAGACTTGTATTGTGCAATGCTCTGCCTGACGACGGAGTGCCTGGTTCAACGTTCGTTGAATTGATGGCCGACAGACAAGTTCGGGCTGTCGACCGGGAGTGTTGAGGTATAAGTTTACCATGTCTATCCCGGCGTCCCTCTATACCCGTAGGTAGCCTCGGCGCTATGTTCAGACCGAGTACGATCAACGGCAGGCAGGGGCGTGTCGTGTGGGGGAGACGGGCTGAGGCTTAGGCTCTGCATGGCGATTGCGGCTCCCGCCTGTTGGTCGGAATGGGAACCTTTGCTCGGATGCTAGCCGGCTTCGGGGCGTCATTCATGTGGATATCCAAAAGGCCCTTCGTCTTGCATCTCGCCGGCGGAGCACCTCTCGGTCCAAAGCTGCATCGCGGTTGGCTAGACGTCGCAAACCGTAGATCACCGCCGAAGAGAACAACACAAAAGTCCGGCATCCCAGCAGGCCCACAAAGGTCGTTGGCAAGTACGAGTCGGAGCCCTTGAGGGTGTCAACGGCGTTTGTATTAGGCCGCTTGTCCTTCTTGGATGAACTTTTGTTTGGCCTCGAAGGCGTTCCTTGTGCATAGTACCTTACCCTTCGACGCGCATAGCACGGTCCGCAGTCGCGTGTACAGTACCACGGGCATGTAGCGGGTGCACTTTCCCATCTGGACACAGAGCAATACCCGTACTTAGTTGACTGCTCGCCAATCGCCCTATGAATACCCTTGGACATGAGGATTACCTACGCAACTGGAGGAGGCGAGGTCGTGGCATCTTATTGTACCTGTATTTGCGTTTGTCGACTGGGCTATGAGGTAGTTAGGTGTAGCCCAGACAATTTGTTTGCATTCCGGCACGCCCTTGTTTGATGCGCATGTACGTCGTGTGGGCAAAACCGCCAGTGCGTCAGCATCCGGACGCTAAGGTATTCCAACCAGATTGGTGGGTGAGCCTCGGCATGCCGCCCTCCACCCACGAGCGAGGAAGCAATTGAGGCTGCACGCTCGAGATGTGGCCTTGGCGCACGAGGACATTGGTGCGTGGCCTGCGCGGCCTCACTCTGACAAGTCGGGAACATCGCCGTTGACCTGGCCATCGGCAAGGGACCAACGGCACCGGCACTGCGTGCGTGGCGTCTCTAGTATAACGGCAAGATGACCGCATTCTTCTCTAGCGCGCGCCCTTGCAGTCGTGCTTATTCCCGCCCGGAGGGGGCGGGACAGGATTTGGGGAAGCGGCGGTGGATGATGTGACAAATACACTACAATTAGCAGCCATATTCTCCATACTCCGTAAGGTGTAATCCGTACCGTGCTCGAACTAAGCTACGGGAAAGCTCGAGGTCCCCTTTACACCCTCTGGCGGGCGCAGATCTGTGTCAAGAGTACTCCGTACTCGTACGGGGATATGTAACGTAGCCACGTACGGAATACTGGCTACACGTCAGCATCGATCGCTTCGTCCCGTCTAATCTTTGGCCAATCGTCCAAGTAGCTCAGGTCCTTTGGAGCAACTTGAGGCTCCGTTTTTTTGTCTTTGGCTCACTCTCACGTCCTCGGACGGACAGCTCGGCAAGCCGGGCAGCCAATTAATTATCTTCCGCGACATGCCCCGAGGCCTGACCGCACCATGTCAGCATAGCAAGCAAGGATCACAGTGACATGACGATCGTGCGGCGCTGCCGGCAATGACGGTAAGCTCCGGGATGCTGTTGACGCTAGTCAATAAAATTAAAACTGGTGCCTTTGCAAATCGGCCAATTGCTAAATAGGAAGGTCATTTTTCACATCAGCAGGCTTATCCCCGCTGAAGTGACAAAAAGACACTTTTTTGATGAGACATTTCGCACACTTTCCTTGTACTCGTACGAGTAGATTGCCGTAGCCGTTGACTGGAGAGACCGGAACTAATCGCAGCATATTTCATGTCAATGGTCGAGGCATTTGATTACTATATTTGTATGATGCTTTTGCAACTTGCGAAGTCAACAGAGTAGCCGACCATCCTTCGTCCCCACTCCTGCAGCGGGCACAAGACCCTTTACGAGTAGCTGATAATGGCCCTCCAAATGTACTCGTAACGTTCCAGACTTGACCCCACGGGGCTTGGACCCTGGGCTTAATTATATCTGTCCCTTTTTGCGTGTGATTTCCGTGTGATCTGGGTGGCTTTCTGCCTACGATCGGAATACGGGTAAGCGGAAGCAGCTCAGTCCCGCACATGGATGTTTACGTTGGCGGGACAAATGATGACCCGTAGCGACAAGATTGCCGTGTGTAGTTCTTTGACTTCATTGACTTCTCAGACTGCCAGAGTCGCCCAGCAGTCTCAGACAAGCTAACATGTTTGTCCTCGTCTGCTCTATTTACCCGATAGTCGCACAAGCATGGAGCGACAGTGGGTTCAATGAGGTCGTATGAATCATTATTCAACAGATACTCGTCAAAGGGTCCTGACACAAGCGATGATGACGGATAGTTGTTTGTGCTCTGTGACCGCAGTCATTATTTTCAATTCCATCCAGAAGTTATGGCATGGGCTCATGCGACCGTCGGCCCTCCTGGCCCAGAGAGCGCATATGTATGCTGATTCGGCAACCGTCGATGTTTCTCGCGACTCGGCCCATACCTGCAACTGCCCATTGGTACGAAGTATTCACGAAACAGCTAACGCGGCACGTCTGGCCGGAGATGCTGAATACTCCCCAGTAGTATCACTCTAACAAATGCCATAGCCCTTGGTGAAGTGAATAGCGAATACAATGCTGCCCCAGGTAAATTCCCGTAGCTGCCAGTTGGTAAAATGACTAAAAGTAGTTGTAAGCCCATTGCTGGAAGTGATGAATGCATATTGCGTCTCCTTCTTCTGGCCATTTGTGTCTCTCTTTATCTATCTGCCAGTTGTTGTGAAGTATTGGGTAGATTTAATTCCACTTCGGTCACCGACATTTCTGTGACTGGGTGTCTTGGTGTCTTCTATTTTCTTACGCTTTGGACTGATGAGTCTGACTCAAGTCCCGGTGCTCAGCAGATATTCAGAGTCCAACCGCACATCGGTGCCATTCACAAACCTATGCATATCTGTAACTGCCTTAGTGATTGCTGAGCGACTCTTTTGCGTTGTAATTCATTTAACTTCTCTGATAACGGCTATGAAATTGTTGCTTTGACGCGATACATAGAGTGAGAGCCCTGAAAGAGAGAAAACCTGAGTATGTTGGATTCAGATGAGATATTACGTGCAAGCGTATACTTCGTTACCCGTCGTGTTCGTCCATTCTGCGCTCTTAAGTGTAAGAAGCTCAACCCGGCAAAATGAAGCATGCCAAGTCTGATGCCCCGAGTAACCTCGATATGAGTAATGGAACAGCCTATGCATCACTGTATGACCCATTGCATGGCTGTCAGCGATTTAAGTCTCAGTCAAGTTACTCAAATATGCGACTTTTTGTTAGATGGTCATGCCTTGCCAGATATGTGCGCCGCTGACCAGGTCGCCGGGAAGATCAGCCGCGGATCTTCAGAGTACACAACATCTTAGTGATATTGTACCTAACTGCGTAAGTACTGCGGTCTTATGCCTATAGAAAGAATGGCGAAATGGAATTTGCCAGCAGGGTATGGGGATCCTGAATGATTGTCCCGGAGGACGGTGGCAGCATTTTCCATGGCCATGACCAAGGTCGTTTGTTAGAGTTATAACCGAAGAGTAGTAGTTACTTGGTTCCCCCATCCCTTATACTTACTGACACCGGAATAGAATGATTTGCATAGTACAACTTCTTACCGGTGCTGTCCAGCAAGATGAAGGCTGTGCAGTGACGTTTCCATGAAGAAAGAAGTGGCTTTGTTCATTGCGAGATCGGAATCTGAAGCGGTGTTCAATGCAGAACTTTGTCGGCCCTCCAAACTGCCCATCAAAGCGACATGAAGCAATTTGGCACGCGGGCGAATGGCTATTTGCAGAAGCAATTTCCTCTCGCCGCCGCTGCGTACGGAGTATGGAATAATACTTTACTTCTTCTTCGTCCGAGCATTCACGGGGCCACTGAATCGCGTGTGCTGTCTGGTGGGGCTATCCCCAGCTCGGCTCGCTGCATCGAATCCAAGAAGAATCACGTCTGCCCACGGGTTGTATGCGCCAGTTTCCTACGGCCATCATGACAGACAATTAGATCTGGTAGGCTGCTCGGCCGGCTGTCTAGTAGTGTTTAGGTGTTGAAATAGTCCAACAAGAGCCCCTGTGAGGATTTCCCGTCCCCTGTCCGCGTATTAGCCGTTACTCGTACCTTACTCCGGAAGAGTCCACGCCTGCAGGTGGCGTCACGCCGTCTCGGGAGAGGCGGCATCAGCCGCTGCCACATGGCGAGGTATCATTTCACATCGTACCCATGCTTAGCAACCCATGTCTTTTGCGCCTGGTCGTTTACCACACTCGGCATCTGCACTGGCAGGTGTACCGGAGTACTCCTATGAATAAACATCGTGCCTTGAATCGTCAAATCATAACTGAGCTTATTTTATCTACGATGCATTTGTTGCACGCAGACTCTATACTCGTAATTATGGCCATCTCAACCTACGACAGTGTCTCCTGTAGCTCGGAGCTGTTAAGCCCTAGGGGCTGCTGACCTGCGATTAACGCTGGCGAAGTGACGGCGTGCACCTGTATGTACAATTATTTTGTTGCATTATCACGGCGACCTTGTGCTCCGTACTCGTAGGTATGCATGTACTTGGACTTGCCGTGATTGGACACAGCAACCTGACGAGTCGTGACGACATCATCCACCTGCGAGCCCCTCGCGGTGCCCTATCGCGAGATTTGTTCGGACCCGTCTTAATGTAGGTGTTCCGAAGAAGCCGAGATCAGTGCCCACAATGATCTCGGCCGTCGTCAGTAATGTCCTTGGCCTCGGCTTTCTCGCATCACTTTGCATTCATGTTTGAAGTGTGGAAAGCCAGGGCATCCATGCTGCCATCCACGGACTCGCCGCACCGATCCTCGTACTCGTACTCGTAGGTGTATTCGTAGTGCCATCATTGCCAGCAGCCACTCAGCATCCTAGAGTGGTCGGAGCTTTCCGGCACGCAGAATCCAGCCCAGCGTGATAAAGGTGGAGCCAGCCATCTGACGGGAAGTGTAAGCCGGATACGCAAGCGAAGCATGGGCAAGATTTCGCGATAACGCCCCGCGTGTCGCCTTTCTAGAAGACTCGTGGATTAACCTTGCTTGGAACTCGTCTACTACCACATAGAGGAATGCCCCGAGGCTGATTCAATATAGTTGACAGCGATCTCCAGAAACCTCGATTGTGACAGCCGGTGGATAATGGGAATTCCCCTTCGTGGCGTCACGGCGCATGACCCTTTGCGCATGAACAATGCACGTCGAAAACATAACATCATTCTCCTATCAAGAATTGACACACAAAATTTTCATGGAGACGTGTTTCCTTTTACTCACGTTGGTGCAATCTTGTTGATGCGATAAGCGTAGTGGAAAAGGAAACCTCACGGGTGTGTTCTAGTCATACGTGCGTTCAATACAAAGCCCTACGACTTCACCCAGTTGGAATGTCGCATTATGGATTGACGTCCCATTCATAGACACTCCTTGTATTCTAACGGTGCAAATATAAATTTATTGGTTTGGAGGGGCTGCGTTAGAGCCAGGGTCAAGGCAGCGACAATGAGGATGACGCCTTCGACTCCGGAGATTGTACGAGTGGCGAAAGCCATCCGTTCGAATCAACTTTTAGTATCCATGATCTAATTTTGCGAGTACTTGTAATGCAATTCATCTGTGAGCCGGCCTGTCAACTCCTTTTTTCGTCACTGTTGCATCGTACTCCGTACAAGTACGCGCTTATTTGTGTTGGTACTGCAACTTCGGGACAGCGGAGTTGATAGGCCGGTAGGTCGACTCCAGGCCGATAAAATTTTCTGGCTGACTTACGACTGGAGCAACTTCGCTCGTATCAATCGGCGGCCCCGCTTGCGCGTTCGAGGGGTTTCGTACATCAGACCATTTTGTCTGGGGCGACCGTCGGCTGGCATGTGCTCCAATTACAAGCGTGTTGCAGATACCGTCCCTGGCCGTAATTTTGAATTGATCAGAGGTTAGTCATGAACGGAGCTTTTCCCTCCAAGGGCTGCCGTCCGTGGTGTAACCCCCGACGTAGGAACACGAAGAAAGCAATACACATTGCAGCATGAGCTGCATTCTTGTAAGATGGGGTGGCCGCTGAAGCCATGGGAAGGCGCTGAGATTAGTTGTCTAACGCCGAAAGTGTTGGCTGCTCCGGCTTTGGCTGCTCTTAACGAATCACGCTATCGAACACCAGCCGACGAATAAGCCCCGGGAGACGCGCATCAAGTACTTCCACGCGTAATTACAAGTAAATCCTGGTTCATGGGCACGGCAAATACTCGTACTCGTAGAGCCTACTGCAGCACAATCGACTCGCTACCTACTCCTTCGGGGCCCGGCGCTCCAGCGCCTGTCCGCAGATAATCGTACGACATATTGGTGGGGCGCCGTGCATGGCGGAAGCAAGCAGACAATCCCGCCTCGGCAGTCGGCGAACGAGTTTATAAACGAATTTTTCACACTCGCCGAGTTTTGCAGATGTTCAGTCCGCGAACATGTAGCTCAAAAGTTACCTAACACATACGAGTACATATATCGAGCTGTATAGCCGCATCGACGTTGGATTCCTCGCCCTGCTGGAGGAGCTGTGATTGCGTTGCACCTAACAAGCACAACATGGCTTTGACGTTCCAGCAGAGCCAGCGAGTCCGGGCCACCATCCCTGCGCTGGCCGACCACGGTGACCGCATCATCACGGTCTTTTACAGAAACCTCCTACGCAATCACCCCGAGCTCAAAAACTACTTCAACACGGTTAACCAGGAAAATGGCTTTCAACCTCGTGCGCTGGCGTCTCTCATGCTTAGATTTGCCAACAACATCAATCACATTTACGAATTGATCCCCAAAATGGAGCGCATATGCCACAAGCACTGCTCTCTAGGCATCCGGCCTGATCACTACGTTATCCTCGGAAAGTACCTGATCGAGGCCTTCTCAGAGGTCCTCGATCCTGTCATGACCCCGGACGCAAAGCTTGCATGGACCAAGGCGTACTGGATGCTCGCCAACATGTTCATCGCGCGCGAGAAGCAGTTGTACTGCAGCTTCGGCAAATGGGGCGGGTGGCGGCAGTTTCGAGTTGAGAAAAGGGTAGATGAAAGCGATGATATTTCTTCATTCTATCTCAAACCCGTCGACGGCTTGTCCCTTCCAGATTTCATGCCTGGACAATACATCTCGGTTCGCGTGGATGCGACAGGACAAGAGTACAAGCAGATCAGACAGTACTCCCTGAGTGACGCACCTGGACGGGACTACTACCGGATTACGATCCAACGCGACCAAGGGAGCAGACTGAGCCAGACTGCTGCGCCAGGCATTTGCCCGTACGCCAGTGCCATACCTGGAGTCGTCTCCAACCAGATCCTTGACATCGTACATCCCGGATCTGTGCTCGAAGTGAGCCATCCGGCAGGGGAATTTTTCCTTGACACAAAAAACTTATCCAGCGAGCCGCTCGTCCTCATCTCCGCTGGGATCGGGATCACCACTATGATATCCATCTTGAACTTTGTCATTGAACAGCAGCCTGATAGGCGAATTTCGTGGATCCACGGGGCCCGAAAGACGGTACCATTCTGCTCTCACATTGCCAGCGTAGCGCGAGGCAGATCGACATTTCGCAGCAAGGTATTCAAGACGCATCTCGCAGATGCGGATCTGGCTGGCGTAACGTACGACTATGACTACCGAATGGATTTGGCGAAGTTGGACCCTGACGACCTCTTCCTCACACATGGTTGCGCCGAGTACTACGTGTGTGGGCCAGAGCAATTCATGCTCGAGACGGCTGAGTATTTGGAAGCGCAACAAGTAGACTCATCGAGGATTAAATTCGAATTATTCAGTACAGCGCAGAAGATATAATGCCAATGCTCTTTGGGACTTCAGCGGGCAAATCACCCAGCTTTTTCATACTATGCAACTGGTACATACTTGAACATGACGGTCATCTGATCTGATCGAAGTGTAATTTTTGACTCAACCTTCAAAATTTCAAACGAATCTCAGCTATTGCAAAAATGACATCTACTTTACAAAATACCTTTAGATTAATATACACATGGCCGTTGATATTGTCGACGATGTTACATGAGGATCCAAGATGTGGGAAACTGCTTATTGTACCCTTTGAGCCCGTGATGACTTTTGTCGGTCGCCATAAATTATGCGCACTACGAATAGCTTTAATAGGATAGAGCAGCGCAGGATTGAGTCTAGTATTGTAGTGTGTACTGCGACACTACGGTCCGTGCTACGTTCAGTACTACCGCTCATGTACCTGCTTCCTACGGCTATATGTTCCTGTCATTTGGGGGACAGTCTTTACTCCGATTTTACATGCACCCGTCTTTCCTTATACGTTTCTCTCCATCTTTACCTGAGTACACATCGATCGTAACTAGTGTAGCACTAGTCGGCCATCTTGTCAAGCAGCTTCACAGTCTTTAGCCAATTCTTTGCTATTTTTGCGCTAATAGCGCGCGAATGGCTCCATCAAAGTTGTTACTTAGTGCAGCTAGAATCAACTGCGTCACACCATCACAGGCTAAAGCTATGAAGTATCTGGCTGGCTTGAGACTGAGATTTGATATTGATGGTTCTTTCTAGCATTTGCCTTACCACTGATGGACATGCGAACATGAGCAACCAAGATCACGTGTCGGCACAGGCCATAAGATATCACCCATTAGAATTGGTGAGCCATCTTATAGTCCGTAGTTACCTCATGAAAAGCGCACGCTACAAGTACCGGGGCCGGGGTGCATAGCTTCAAGACACCTCGAGATCAGTAACACGCAAAGTTTTTAGCAAAGTCTCACTGGGCGATTTGAATCCAGCCAGCGCCGTCAAAATATGAAGCGACGTCCCAGAATTCTGAATATTTTTCTGCGGTTCATTATTCAATCAGTTGCGCGCCGAAGGCGGTACTATTAATCCTAAGCCCATTCCCAAGACGCCATGACGTTCCCCTGCACCAGATCACCAACAACTTGCTGAAACGCCGATGGAGAGAGGTCCAAGTCGTTGCGAGAACACCCAACGCAGCGGTCAACGACGCGAACAACTATGGAGCGGCCGTGGTAGAAAACACGTATCTCGCGGTTGCAAGGATGCTCATTGTCGAAGATGGAGACCGATACAGCGACGACTGCATCATCTTGGTCATTGGATTCGCCGCAAGCGCCAAGACCGGGTTGGAAATATGTGATGTTACCAGTGTTCTCACGGCTTTCGAGAAATCTGGCGGCGTCGTCCTGAACTGGAGCTGCAATGGCGGTAGTGAGAATCGCCATGAGGGCTGCAACTTTCAAGAAACACGTAATCATGTTGGCTATTAGGGTAGGATATCCCACATGGAGTGCGCTGGTTGAACTTAAATGCGATGTACTTCAGGCAGTGGACTGATCAAACCTGCGACGTAGGTGGATTAGCGAGGTTGGGAAATGATGGCCCCTATGATTTACGAAATGGACCAAGCAGCGCAAATTCTCTCCGCGGAAGAAAATGAATTCGTTTTATACCTTAAGACTAGCTATTCGATCTCTACGTTGTCGGGTTTGAGCGGTTCAGCGACTTGCCTTGGTGATTTAGAGCAACTCAAAAGAAAATGACCAATGTCTCCAACAGGTTCTGTGAATCACGATGGCAAACAAAGACATTCGACCATCTAAACCCTCTTGCCGCGACAATGAGCCGTTCGATGATACAAAGTCAAACCTGTAATTAATACAAAGCATCCGTAAAACACTGATAACTTAACAAGATCTTGTACATTGCCTCGGGGACGCAATTTCGTATCGAGGTATGCCGTTAGGCTCTCCAGGTAGGCAATAACTTAAGGTACGAATCACGAATAAGAAAGTAGGTTGGGAATGTGAATACTATGCATTCTCCTCTATTTAGAGCCCTTGCTGTTAGGAACTTACGGTCCTCGCATCTATAACTGTCCTTTTCGCCATAATCTTAGATGGTGAATAAAAATATGTAGAGTATTCTGATATCTAGTCTGCTCAAGAAGACTCGGTCGCTTCCTTTAGTACCTAAGCGCATGTTAGGTTTCATCCTTCCAGTATTCTTTTGTTTACGCACCTGCTCGATATCATCTAGAGTGGAGTTGAGCTCTTGAATATCTTCTTGGTTTATTTCCTTGCCCCTCGACGCCTCGATTCGCAGAAGTAGATTCTCACCGGCGACGCGAGTTCGGTTCAGTGCCTCCATGTCCTTAGCCATCTTCGCGAATGCCCTGGAAGCATGTCGGACCACGAGTTGTAATTCGGCTCTGCCTGCCTCCCACGTGCGGTCAACATCTTTTTGCGCAGACTTATTTACTTTGAAACGCTCCCAAAAGGACTGGGCATCGGCTGCGTAGCTGGTGTCATTTGGGTACACGACCCACTCCGGATCATGTAACTCTGAGACGATACACCATTCATTCAGGAGCTTCTCGCGGTCTGAAAGGCCAGCCAAGTGGACCAAGAGATCTCCGGGCTTCACTAAAACATATTCAAAAGACTCCTCTTCAATATAGCAATATGCATTGAACCACTAGATGCTTTGAAGTCAGCATGTTGTAATGGGCTGTCCCCGGAAGACACATATAACCCTAGCCGTGTAAGGCTACGCAGCGGATCGCAAGCTGAGTTTTCACAGATGGACTCACTCGTTGGGGTACTGTGACAGCAATCTTGGCGAAGTTTGAATGCTGACGAATCAAGTTTTCCATGGCGCCCTGATCTTCGTGATCCAGCGTTGTCTTGGGTTGGAAGTCGCGAAAGGCCAGGACAGAGGCAAAAAAATTAACCGAAGATGGTGCTACACGAATGGCAAATACTCCGTTATTCAGGCCATTCCAATCCTCTGCGATTATAATGTGCACGTCGTCGAAATCCGGGTCCCCGTGGGGCGGAAGAAAAGTCTCAAGAGGCATCTTGTAGTTCAAGATAACTGTATCAGCGTCAATCCAAAACAACCAGGAAAGGCGCTGGCCTTCAGGCTTGCTGAGCTCCTGGAGTAGCACAGATTGAATGTATGCTGGCTTCGTCCAGTACCCGTCGAGAATTGGTTCGCGTTGGAGAAACATGGGGTAGCCGTGTAGCTGGTTATGTTCCTCGTGAGTTCTCAGCGCGCGCTCATACGCCGGCGACTCCTCCCCGTATAAAATAGTAATTTTGCCAACTTTTGCCTGAGAGAAATCATTGTTTAGAGACGTCCTATCCTGTGAAACTGTTGCGTTCGCCACGCGAATAGGTATAGAAGATGCAATAACGTCCGACGTGGTTTGGACGGTACCGTCCACTGCCACGGATTCACCGCGGCTGTCCTCTGGTGGAGAGTTTGATACTAATGGTGTTAGTAGTGAAAAGTACGTGTGGGATTCGGGATTCACCGTACAATTCGCAGAGGGGGTTTGGGAAATCGCATTTGGCTGAGCCAACTTAGATGCTTTTACAAGTGCAGGCGGCGCACTGAACCAGAGTCGCAAGGAAAGGATGCAGAAGGATGCTAGAAGTACAGCCATGCAGGCATGCACCGTAATGATGCGGCGAGCCATCGAAGTGCATGGGAATCTAGTTCCTGTGTACTCCGTAGGAGACCTTTCGAATATATCATTGCTAATGGCACAGGCACGAGATCAGCTTCAGAGGCATTTGTAGCCAAGTAAGTCACAATCAATGTCTGGCTAAAATGCGGCGGATTGGTGGAATGCATGTTCATTGCACTAAAACATGGAGTCGAGCTATCGGCTAATATAACACGCGTTGCCCTTCGTACATCACGGACAGTTCAACAATATACCAAGACCATAAAGCCGGAACGGTATCGCATGTAATTGATAGATATCTAAAGAAGCAGATAGCGGAGTTCAATAATGCTCAAGGCCTCGATCGTGCCTTCGCCAGCAAGAGACTGGGTGAGGCATGCTACAGTACGGACTGCGGAGCACGGATTCTTAGGCTTGAAGAGCGGCATGCCAATGCCTGGAACATAATCACGCGTCGCGACTCAGCCCGCCGCGGTCTCAGACAGATGAGGTGACAGGCACCAGCCAACTTACCTCCAAACTTTTAATCCCTCGTCAAGCCTGTTAAGCCGGTCAACGCGGGCTGCAGGATAAGGGACACTGCAAAATCTGGATTTAAGCCCAGCCTTCAGCCAACAGCGCAAAGCTGGAGGAAATATCTCGAAATAAGTCGGTAGGCCACTCTACTACATACTACTTGGTATTCAATCAAGAAGAGTCAATATTCTTGCGTAGTCAAGGCGTCGAATTGACTTGAGTTGGGAGAACGCAGCTGCCGAGCCTGGCTTGCGCGCGACAGTGCCGCTCTTTTGCAACCCACTTGCTGACTAGCAAGTGCCCATCGATTGCCACAACTGACGTTCGGTCTTTGCGCTGGAAGAGGGACACCAGCACCAATTGCGAAGAATAATCCTGTAAGACGATGGATCTGCTTGGATCCTATTGATGTATGGAGAATGGCGCGCAGTAAGCTATGCGATTTTGGAATGACCTAAGCTAAATCCATGCATCTCAGAATTTGGTCCCAAGCAGTAGGACCCTATGTATAAGATGTTCAATTCTCGCGGAGTTTACCAGCATGTCTTTGTTAATTTTGTTTTGAGCTTAACGGGCAAGACGCTAAATTATTAAGCGTCTGGTCAAGTCGGGCCTGCGGGAAGGATTCGTTACGCCCTCGCCCTTTATGGACATTTATTATCCATATATCCAAAATAGCACGTGGGTGAGGTTAGGCTTTCATAAACTACTTGCGCACGAGATGGTCGAGGTAGAAGTCACAAGTTGCTGGTAAGACGGAGCGAAGGTCTCCATTTTGCTAAAGGGACGGCACAATGCCCACAATCGCGAGGGTTGCGTTTATTGCTACTCGTAAGAACAATGGTCACAACAGGGGTTTCTGTATCCAGAGCACGCGTCCTGGGACCACAAAGAGTTAGATGCCGTCGCCGACCAGCTGACAGACAGACTGGCACTGGCCTTTAGTAACAGCTGCAAGCTGGATGTCCCAGTGTGGTGCTGCCGCACCAGTCGAGCCAGCCGCCGCCATAGTTGATCCATTTGCCACCGCGTGCCGGCACGCAGCTGTGGATGAAGCTCGTGCCGGTGACGGCCTTGTCAACCCAGATGCTGCCCCTTGAAGCAGAGAGGCAAGAGAAAGGGGTTGTCGGACGCTGAAGTTGCAGCATCCTCACGGCATGGGACTTGCATTCTTGCCTCTATTCCTAGCTGTTTCTGCTGCTTAAAAGACCAAACTGGCTCGTTGTATTGATTAAGCAGATTGGAGAGGATCTGCTGCGTGGATAAAGTGTCTACTAACTGCAATAGATGCAGAGGTTGACCTTTACAAGCCTTTAAACTTCATCAGGAGGCAGGATATCATACAAAGGACTTTTGTTTTGTACAGCATCCTGAACAAATTTGTAGTTGCCCGACATTAGGCGGAATAGTCCGAGCAAATACTCCAAGTCCTGTCCTGGAGATATTTTTTTTTATGCGATGGAAGCGTTTCTTGAACGAGCGACTAGTTTCAGGCACACTCCAGGAAGTTTACCCGCAACAGTTAGCAGATTTTGTCAAGAACAACGTGGAAAGCTTTTCCTCTCCAATAAAGAGGTTTTTTTTTCGACAAGGCCTTTTGTGCTGCCTTGATCAAAGATGGTAAATATTGATTCAAGACAATGGCAGGAAGTTTTACCCGGAACTTTCAAGTGGAATTGATTTGAACTGCCTTTAAGCCTACTGTTGAATAAAAAAAAAAATTGTGCGAAGCGATATTCCCGCATGGGCTTCGCCGACGATTGATCTTTGCACGGACCTAGAGATATCGGATTGTCCGTACCTCATGTTCTAGCACGGGCTAACCTCTCTGGACATCAGGGTAAACAAAGGCGGCACATGAACCCATGCCATATACATTGCCATCCGATCCAGGCGACACCATCAGCGCTTGATGTCCCCTGGCGCATTTGTCAGTCGAACAGTCTCCAGGACCAGGCGCTGCGGTATGCGCCGTGAAGTACAGCTGGCACAGCGAGCCACCTTGCGCCAAAACCCAATAATCACAGTCTTGGTTCATTAAACAGTTCTCGCAGCACATCGAAGGATCGTTTTCTCCATCTGCCTGGCCTGCGAGGACGACATTGGGATTATTAGTAGATGGAATGCCGTTGATCAAGTACTTGTTAATATTGGCAGGGTCGCAAGGGTTCTCGGTTTGCGTGGTAACGCTACCCACGGTCACTGTTGAAGACTGTGTAACGGTCTTTGTGATGGCCTGGCTGACCGTGAATGAATCGACGTCCGTGCTCACTATTGTAGCCGTCGCAACAATGGTGTCGGTCTCAGTGGCGGTAACGGTCTGCTCTGGCAGTACAGTTCCGGAGACATGGGTAGTGAAGGTCCTGGTAACGGTGGTTGTGCCATCGTGTTCGGCCCCGGTGACGGTTATGGTAAAAATCTTATTGCATGTTGGCTTTGCCGTCGTCGTCACGATTTTGGTGGCCTTGGGGCCAACTGACTTGGTGGAAGTCAGGAAGCAAGCTGTCCGAAGAAACATGCATGTGAGAATTTGAACGAATTTCGAATCTTAGTGCAGGGGGCGCAGGGGCGGCAGACGTACAGCAGTCGTGTGGGACGGCATATTCCGGAGATTGACGCTTGAAAGGTGAAATAACAGTGCACCTGTCTGGAGTCCAGCTGACCGTCGTAGTTGAGGTTGAGATTCTAAGTCAACCAGCGAATTAGTTTCTTCCACCAACTACTACCGAGAATTTTGGTAATACTTACGCAGTGAATGTTATGGTTGCATCATCAGTTTCTACCGAGGTCACGGTCGCGGTTATAGACATCGTTTCATCTTGGACTCGTGTCCGAGTAGCGTGGGCTGTCGCTGTCGCATGGACAGTGGTGGTTCGTCGTCGGTCCTACCATTGGTCAGCAACAATACCATCCATTAGCTTTGAAGTCGACAACTCCCCGAAGTCTCTACATACACAGGATCAGTCACCGTCACTGTTTGCGTCACTATTGAGGTAACTTCGAAAGGGATGGGGTTGATTGTCTTGGTCGTGGTGCAGGATGGCTGAGAGGTTCTCGTGGACGTTACGGTCGTTGTTCCAGCGGGCGCTCGGCATTTGGAAAGAGGAATATTGTGGGATTCTGTTTTTCAATCATGAGAAGATCAACAACTGTCATTGCGGATGCTTAGATGGAGACGTGGTGCTTACCGATAATCGAAGCGCAGGTTTTTGCCTTCCACCACGGCACGTCTTTGCACGATGGCGCCGGTGCCTTGCACGACTCCAAAGGAGACGGTCGGCACGGCTTGGCGGCAAATACGGCCGGGAGGGCCAGCACGACTGAACAGAGGGCAAGAGGCCTCATCGTCAAGTCAAAGTGTACAAATACAGACGAGACGGTGGCGCACGTAGAATCGAGAGAGACGACTGATCACGGAACTTGCGATGGAGGCCATCCAGTCACTTACGCTCCTTGTATCTCTTGAAGGATTCTCCTTTATTATCCTTCGCGCAGCGATGTGGCTGTCAGCTGGGCAAATGAGGTGCCGGCAGCAAGCGTGAATTAGGCAATGGGCCGTTCAATTGGGCGTCTTCTGCAGGGGTCCGTCCAAGGCGGCAATATTTCATCGTCTCGGATTCTCGGCATGCGAAGGGACCATAGCGTAAGATGCCAAGCGACTATCGATCGACGCGGTCTGTGAACCTATTCTGAAGACCCGATCGCTAAAAGCTCTTCGGGCTAGAGTGCGGCGATCCCGCTGTGCGATGGGACCGGGTCTTCCAACTTTAGATCATCGATTTAAATGGACCGAGTCAGTTGCATTCCCAACTTGTCAAAACCGGCCTTCGATTGTACGTGGTCTTTTCTACACGGAGCACTTGTTCCGAACTAAGCTGAGTCTATGTCATATATGAACATCTTGCTTTGAGTATGGAGAGAAAATGTTGGAAAATGGCTATATCAAGATGATGTCGAAGCTGACAGTGTCATTGTCGCAGGTCAAGTAACATTCTTTGATCTGGCCTGAGACAAGACGCAGCACTTCGAATGATTGTTACTTCTAAAGCTTTGGGCGCGTTGAATGCTTCGTGATTCCATTGGTCTTGTGGACCTAGGTATCCCTGCCTTCACGTTTTCGAGACAGAATACGGACTGCTCTGGCATCTCAACACGTCTCGCACCACCAGGTGCCTTGATGAAGCATCTCGGGAGACCATCATCCTCGGAATGGACTGGCAGCATCATGAGCTGGGCTCTCTCACTGGTGCTCATACTTCGACTCAATACAACAACGTCAGCGAAACCTCAATAGGTCCTCTCTAGAACCCCTTATGTCGACTCCCACTACATCCATGCTTTGGACAATATTCATACTATTGGCCTCAGCAATCATAGACTTAGTGAAAATTTCGAATGTTCAGAGAAGTTCAGCGTCATACATTTTTCGAAGAGCGAAGTCGATATAAAAACTGCAGCAGAGCAGACCTGGCTTGCTCATATACCTTCAAGTTAACAAGACACGATTGCATTTATGGAGAGATCGAAACAAAGACAGGGTGCGCACTCCTCTGCATGAGTTTGGAACCCGGGCTGTGTTTACATGCCTCCCGCCTCTATGATTAGTCACGGTATTGCAACGGGGTGGTCCATCCACCTGCCGTTGAAGATCAACCTCCCTGACCGGATCTAGCTCGTATTCTATCAATGCCTTCATACAGAAGACATGTACCATAGCCTTGGCCATTCGGAGAGGCTTCATTGACCGCAGCTGTTTAAGAAGTTAAAGATCTTGGTACGTAAGGATACTTTGTAATTACGTCGCAAAGGTGGATCGTGACTGGACTTTGCGTTGCGGCCAAGGACTCGGTATTCGTATGTGCCATAATCTCATGTACCATTGCCCGTAAAATCCCGCTGCCTCATACGAATTCCGATTATTTCCTGCGGATAGCTAATGAACAACCAGCTTCTGTATTTTAAAACAAGAGAAATCTGCAGCCCCTTTGCTTGCTCCCTTATCCGAAAGCTTCGCGCGGCAGCGGCCAATTTGTCGAGATAAAAATACTCCGCAAGGCAATTCATGACCCTATTTCGTTGCCGTGGGCCAAGAAGATGCTCGCTCGCTGGGGAAAGCTCAGAAAGCCTGTACAGGACCAGCTGGTGGCCAATTTGCAGGAACCACTGACGCTAAATGCATATGAACTTACAGTTTCAGCGTGAGTGCCGGTAGAGAGATTCGTCCAGTAGAACCACAGCGTCCATCGGATCTTGCCTGCCCCTCTCACAGAACTGAGGCACCCGATGCTGTTCGAGCTAGTGCCATTCGCATGGCGCAGAATCTCGATACGGGCCGGCCCAGTGCCTTTCACCCTGCCTACGGAGGAGCACTTCCGGGGGGGATTCCATGTGGAGCCGCCACCACTTAATAGTGCCAAGTCTAGCTTGCGGCTTCATCGGCGAGTCTTGGCAAGAACACTTCGCGAATCGTGGTTTTCCAGACCTGCTATTTCGGGGTTGCATTGCTTTTACGACGAAACGCGGCGTGGCCATACATCCTGAATGCATGCTTGCCAAAGTTAAAATGGGCTGTGAGGAGACGGATCAACTCGTTGAGAAGCCGAGGCCAAGTCTTCGGCCGATTTGGATTAGCGTTTATTCATTTCGATCGCCGCGAATATATGAAAATTTGCGGAATCCACGCCACCCGCGGATTCCGCGGCCCGTCAACAATGAAAACAAGGGGCCGCGCTGTGCGCGGCCCCGACCTGGACCCGACAGCCTCTCTCTGTTATCACGATCCGCCAGATCATTATGGGCACAAATAATGTCATACCAAGGGCTGTAAGCATATCTCAAAGGCCGACAACGTGTAGGCTTAATCCTGATTTTGTCGCAGTGTCAGAACTGTCGTGTTCGCAAGGTCAGTTATATTCCAGCATTTCAGGCCTTGCTACGTTTCGTGATGGCTTCGGCATCGAACCAACTGCATCGAGGCCGGCTACTCATGACTCAGCATAATGCTTCCAGATACGATGCAATCGAGAAGTGCCCTGCTCAAATTGCGTGACGTCGAGTCTCGCTTGCCGGCCGGCCGGCCAGCCAAATAGGACGCCAACCCTTGCCGAGACAGCTACAAGGTTGCTACGTTTCCCGCCGCACCTACCATTCAAGTTCGTTTTTGAACTAACAGTTAACATAGCTGTAGTCCCCGGACAGGCGATAATATCTCGGAGCGAATTGCAAGCCTGGAACAGACTCTTACGGCTGTCATAGCGCAGCTTGGCGCCAAACCAGAGGAGCCCGCCCAAGATGACCGCAAGCCACGAAAAGTGCAACCAGTTCTACGTTGTTCTCCAGCCAACCGTGCAATCCCTTTCGAGGGTGACTCATCCTTTGGTCAACAAGCGTACATGGCCAGCCAAATTCCAGAATTAACATCACCCACTACGGCAAAGTCACCGTCCATTCAGGACGAGTTAAAGGTGCTGCGCGCTGTGATCCACGAACAAAAGTCTTTGAGCAGGGTTCTGAGCGAAGGTGAAAGCGGAACTAAGCCTCGGATGGAGGCCGTGCCGTCCAGCTTCGTCCTTGAACTGCTCAGAATACTTCGAGGTAGGCATTCTTACCTTTGGGATGTGCATTAGGCTAGTGATCGCGCGCAGTAAAGTTGACACGTACCAGAAACTCAATCGCTGCTCTTTTTATTTCACCCCGTGCATGATATAGCTCAGCTTGAAAGCCTTTGTCAACGCGTCTACTTTCCCGTGATTCCACTTTCAACGGGCGAGTCAACAGTTTTCAACGGTATTATCCATTTTGCGATTCGAGAAATAGAATGCACGGCGCACGCTGCATTCCTTGCATCTGACGCGCAGCGCTACCGCGACGTCTGTTGGGCAAACTTTCGAGCAGGGTTGGAGTCGTATGAATTGGCGGCGATTCCAACTTACGAGAATACTCTTGCATTGACAATGGCGGTACATTCCCAAGACATGTTGTAGAAGACACTATGTATGGTTAACAGCTGACTCGATGGCAGGCTCTAGATGCCCAAATGAAAGGAAAGCTGGGTTTGCAATGGAATTTGATATCGACAGCAGCAAAGCATTGCCTAGCTTTGGGCTATCACAGGGATGAAACCCTGGTGCAGTTACCGTTTGCAGAGGCAGAGTCCCGGAGGCGCTTGTTCTGGCATGTGTACATGTCTGATTCATCTCTATGTTTGAGTCTTGGAAGGGCTCCCATCATTCAGGACTTCGACGTCAATGCGCAGCCCGTGACCATTTCCGAAGACCAAAAGCGGGCTCCATGGGATATGTCACTCCGCGCATTTGTTCAATTTTCCGCGATACAAGGGAGCATTTACCGAAAATTATATTCCCCGATGGCTCGTCGCACGAGTCTGGCTGACAGACAAGCTATTGTCCAGCGTCTCGCTGCGCAGTTAAATCAATGGTATGCCGACTGGCAGAAAATCGACTACTCCGATGCGTATCATAGTCAAATGTTCAAGACCACCTTCACAGCTGTCGACGTCACGTACTACTCGGTACTCACGTTGCTGCACCGTGGCGCGACAGCCTCCAATGCAGTCGTTGATATCTCGCCTGATTGCTTTCAAGCTGCAAAAGAAGGTCTGAAAGCCCACCTGGCATTTTATCCACAGGTTGTCAGCGGTGGAAGGGATTCTGTGTCGTGCTATGCTATCTGGTGAGGCCGCGTTGTTATGGGCACCTGTCAAGGTAGTAGGAAGCTGCTGACTTCTCCAAGGATTCTTCTCTATACTTCTTTCACGCCTTTCATCGTCACTTTTCTGCACTGTATTGCCTCTTTGGATCTTGCAGATCTAGTCTTGCTACAGAAGGTCTTGGCCACGCTGGAGTGTATCGCTTCCACTAGCGACGGGTGTGCTAGGCAGTACAAACTCTGCAAGGCTCTGTATCGGACAGCAGAAGCATTTGTGGCGTCACAGGCCGAGGATCCGGCCAAGAAAAGCTCCCAACAAGACAGATCATTGAATTTATCCCTGCAGAGTCCTCATCTGGACGATTACGACTGGAGTTGCTTACAGACGACGCTGGATAGCTGGAGCGGCCAACCTCTTAGCAGCGGCTCATTTACGCTAGCCAGCAACCTCAACAGTCACATCAACTAGTGCCATAGAGATTTTGCGCTACGCGGGACATGCATGTCAATAAACAAAATTAGAAGCATCTTGAGAGAAACAAACATAAAGAGAGTGTCCGATGGGGATATGATACAAACACAGAATCATTATTAGAGCCGATCGTATGGTGCAAGAGCGCGCTGTCGCCTGTACTGTGGACAAGATGAGAGCGCTTTGTTTCCGGAACAGCCGAAATGGGTTTCGGTCGGCACACTTGGCAGAAGAGTCAATTAATATTTTTGGGAAGGTTGCTGGTCCTTCGTAGTACAGTGACTTATGCCAATGCATTGAGCATAAGATTCTTACCTCGCTGAAAGCCATGAACGGTCAGTCACCGCGAGTCCTCACTTTTCACCGCTACAGCTGGACATTGTAGGTCTGCTCTCTAGGCAATTATAAGCACAGAATTGTTTTCTTGTCGTACTATGCGAGTCTTCCATTCGTGCTCAACCTATGATACTCACTTCTGAGTAGATTTGCATCAACGAGAAGATTCGATACCCGCAAGACGAGGTGGTCTAGCACCTAGCAAGAGGGTATTCGTGAAAGAGAATCCACAGTCAATGGTACATATAAGCCTGCCGCAGCATGACCCGCTTCGTGCTCGTCGTGCAGAGTCCAACGGAATCGGCCAGGTCATCACATGTCGGCGGATCCTTTCCGCACCCCGATAACATGTTCCCGCCTGACACGGCGTTTCGGCAGCCCTCATTGTGATCTTTCAGCGGGCGGGGGA
The DNA here is from genome assembly GCA_024340005.1 of Tolypocladium tropicale. Lineage (NCBI taxonomy): Eukaryota > Fungi > Ascomycota > Sordariomycetes > Hypocreales > Ophiocordycipitaceae > Tolypocladium > Tolypocladium tropicale. The sequence continues at coordinate 162,975 of JALHBU010000035.1, read as the reverse complement.
GGCGGATACTCTTTGCGCCACGCTTGCCAACTCAGGACTTTTGGCACGGGACGGATGACCCTCTTCTCGATCCCTGGCATTGCTCTCCAGTTCGGCCACTTATAACATTGATGGATGATTCCCCCACAACATGCATGACGCATGAGAGAGCGGCTCGCCTCTGTATTGGCCAATAGGACAAGCTGGAAAGCAATGTAACGCACCGGAAACCCCCCTCCTCCCCGTGCGGGGGAATCGTCCCATCGGTATTTTGAGAGCGCGAGGCGCCGACCTTTACAATCAGATCTCGCGGCTCGGACTTACACCCCATGCCGCGTGGCGCATTCCAGAAGCAAGTAAATGCCTGGCAGGGAATTGCCGGCGGGAAACTGTTTCTGCATCTCTCTCCGCCTGCGTCACGTTGGCTTCTCGTCGGCGGGGCACGGGAGTCAAGGATCGCACGGATGAAGGCTACATAGCTCGTGCGAGGCGCCTATCTCCGACAAGGGCCGATTGACGTTGCAATCTGACGTCGTACTGGGTTTCTGAACTCGTTTTGCGTGCCGATACTGCGGTACCTCTGCCGTTGAACGACGTGGGACAGGAAATATTTGTTCAGCTATAAAAGGTGTTGATAGCTACCTTTTCGTTTTGATGATGCTACGAAGCTCTAATATACTAGACCTGATCTTGTGCTTCAGCACATATCGCACCACGCAAGCGCTCAAGGTTTTAGATTTCGTGAGGTTTCTGTCCCAGTTTCCCTACTTCACCCTTCACTCTTAAATTATCGTTTGCGTGTCCTTGGAAGTAGTTCTTTCTTCGAACGTGCTTCCCGTGCAAACGCCACCGAGGTTTGACTAAGGCCACACTCAGTCGATGCCGACTAAACATCGAAGTAACCTGAATATCTAACCAATGTTATGTAGAAGTTTTGCCACAATGACTCTGTACCTCGCAGTCGGTGTTGTACATATCGTCGGCAGTGTCCTGTTCTTGGCCGTGGTTCGGGTGAGACTGATAACGTTGCAACTAGGACCTTTCCCACTGACTAGTCAACGCAGACCGTGTATCAGGTTCTTCGAGAGCCAACAGCACGCACCCCGGGACCTTGGTACTCCAAATGGACAGGTCTCGTTCTTGATCTTCATTTCCTGAATGGCACAAAGGCTATCTATGTGCATTCTCTCCACCAGAAGTATGGTGAGTCACTGCCGGTTTGATAAAAAATGCGCGGCTGCTTTACACAGGGCAGCTGGCTCACCAGGCCACAGGACCCGTAGTTCGCATCGCCCCAAACGAGGTCGACATCACCGACATCGAGGCCGTGAAGACGGTGTATAGTATCAAAGAGACGTTCCGCAAGTCTCAATTCTACCGTCGAATAACAGGGCCGGGCCAAGAATCTATGTTCACGACTGTCGACATCGACTTTCACCGTCGACACCGCAGACTCCTTGCTGGACCCATGTCGGAGTCGTCACTCAAGTTGCTGGTTCCGATCATCAACCGTCGCGTAGAGCTTGCCGTTGACAAAATCGGGGCAGAGATGAAGGCCTTGGGATACGCGGATGTGTTCAAGTGGTGGCTTTTTATGGCTACAGACACTATAGGCGAACTAACCTTTGGCGACTCGTTTCGTATGTTGGAGCTGGGTCGTGTAAGTGCCAGCCCGTGTCGACCAGGGCAAATTGTAAAACGAAAAGGAGGTGAATAGCTAACGCGAGAGACGCCGCAGAAGAATGACTACGCTCGCGAGCTCGAACAAGTCGGCCGTATGGGCGCCATCCGCAGTACTTTTCCTTCGTTGGTTCGCTTCAGCCGCGCCGTTCCATTCTCACTACCCGTGCTCACGCGCGCCGTTGAGGCTAGCCGCAACATAACGAGCTACGCAACTGAGTCTCTGCAGCGGTACCGGCGCCTCGTGGCTGCGAGCCCGGACCTGGTGAAGCAGACGCTTTTTACGAAGCTGTTCCAGGCTGAAGAGGCGGACAAGTTGGCTTTCAACGAGATACGCGACGAGGCACAGTCGTACATTGTCGCCGGCAGCGACACGACGGCCAATTCCCTCACGTATCTGACCTGGTCTGTCTGCCGCAACCCGGATATTCGCAAGTTGCTGGTGAAAGAGCTGCGGACGCTACCAGAGGAGTACACGGAGTCACAACTACGAGACCTACCTTTCTTGAACATGGTCATTGAAGAAACGCTGCGGCTATACTCGGCCGCGCCGTCCGGTTTGCCTCGCTGTGTGCCTCCCGGCGGGGCTGACCTCGCGGGACATTGGTTCAACGAAGGCGTCACTGTGTCCGCACAGGCGTACAGCATGCATCGTGATCCTATCATTTTTCCAAATCCCGAAGAGTTTGTCCCGTCGCGTTGGGAAAACCCGACCAAACTCATGAAAGACTCTTACATGCCCTTTGGGCGTGGACCTCGGGGTGAGCAACACCAACAAATACAGATATACATGGGCTTTGGCTGACGGGTAACATTAGTCTGCATTGGGCAACACCTCGCGCAGATCGAGCTTCGACTAGCTACGGCGCGCTTCTTCCTTGCCTTCCCCGAGGCCCGCATGTCACTGCTCGAGGGCATGACTGACGAAGATATGAAGCCCAAGATACACTTCCTGCTGGCTCCGTCGGGTGGTCGGTGCCTGATTCAGGCAGCATGAGTGTTTCCTGACAGCCCAGTCGGACTTTGTTTCATCACGGCCAATAAATCAGGTAAAAATCCTCGATCTGATATTCCAATTGGAGATGTGGCTAGAACAAGAATCGAGAAAGAGCCTGGCAAGACGCTGGGCTCAGGTGCTTTTGCTTCCACAAGGCGAACTCGAAATAACGCTTTGTATGCGACTTGCATCTCGGATGACGCGTCGCCAGCTGCTCTTTGTTGGGAAAAAGTAGCGCTTGCCCAGTAATCATGCCCACTAACGTCAATCTCCATCCAGCAGACTACTTCAATTGCTCCCGTATGATCAGCTGGAATAACGGAATTGTGTCATTTACCTCTATTAATGTGTCTATTTTATGCCGCCATCAAGATGTCCGTATGTCGATCGAGAGTGAGGGAACACTAAACGTGACTATTTTCTCGGAATAGTAAGCCTCGGAACCAAAACTGAGATAGCCCAAGTAATCGTCCTGTTTCGGAAAGTTGTTCTTCCCCATCTCGAATATCACTTTGAGGAGATCATGCACGTCGCCGTGGAAGTCGTCCGCTGGGGTCCTTGCCTTCCACGTGAGAACATCTTGCTTGGCCCCGTTTTGGCCGTAGTACAGATCGCTAGGAGAACAGCCGGGGTTAGTGAGATGGCAAAAGCAAACGGGCAGGCCTCGGGAGCTCACAAAGTTGTGCCGCCCACGTTCGTCGTATTTACAACGCCGTCGCCCTGACCGACAGTCTGAGCAGAGTCGCCAAAGGCCGCGAACCACACCATGACTTCGTACTGTGCCTTTTCGCTGTCCTCAGCCTTGGTTTTGTCGCTGTCCATGAACATGTCCACGGCCACGTTGGAGTTGACTGTGGCGGCCGTGAGCGCGGCCACGTCTGTTGTGCCCGTAAGGTTGTCGGTTCTCATGGACCACTGCATATTGATGTCGATCTGGCTAACACTCTTCAGGCTGACGGGCAAATTGTTGCCATTGATTTTGATGTTAGGGAAGGCGTGCACGTTGTTGCCATCCCCAGTCGCTTGGGGATACTGCCAAAAGACTTTCCATTCGGGCGCAGTGGTGTTGGTCGCATATGTCTGATTGTTGAATGTGGTAACCTATACATGGTCCATGTTAGCGTCACCTTGGCCAGCTCTGACTACATGCTGCAGAAGGCTTCGAGGTTCGAGTGGGATTGGAGCTTTGGCCGCGGACAACCGATGAGGCATGGATTCGGGATTGGACGTACATTCATACACAAGAACCCTGGGGTACCTTCTGTGTAGCCCCATTGATTGGGATTCACTGTAAAGCAATGGATTAGCCTAGATGGCCATGCAAAGTGCACAACGGGGATGGCTCGATACGGCGCATCGCGGTGCGGCAATCTCGCAATCCAAGATACGACAGCGCATAGCTGAGGCCACTTCCAAAGTGCACACTCACATATGTAGTCTTGGCCCTTGGATTCCGCCGGAATACCCAGCGCTTTGGCGCAAGTGTGCTGCAGATCAACGTCGTTGTTTTTCGGCGGTCCGGGTGGTGCGTAGAGGGGCGGTTGACCCGAGGCCTGCCGTTGCGACTGGATGCCGAGCAAGATGCCAATCGTGGCGGCTATGGGAAGGGCCAGAAAGCCAAAGTTGACGAGCCAGCGGAACATGGTTGTGGTAATGCTGCCGCTGTGCTGGAAGAAGCGGCGATGGAAGCCGCCGAACGACTGGCGGACAGAGACAACGAGTGACGCAGCAGAACGACGGTCGTCGAGGACCGCAACGGCACGGCGGCCGATGACGGGTAGAAGAGAAAACCCTCCGAGGGAAGGGGTCCAGCAGGTAAACCTACGCGCGAAACGAGTGTATGCGCGCGCGACAAGATGAAGATGACTTCGTCGTCGTCGTCGTCGCCGCCGCCTATTGATCGTACAGGCTGGCAAGACAAGATCGAACGCTGGAGTGATAGGCAAGGTACGAGTACGAGTAGGTTAGGTAGGCAGGTACCTGGTAGCCTGGGCAGCAGGGGAACAACTGAATCGCCGCGACGCCGCCGCCGTCGCCGGCGCCACACTCGAAACACCGCCGCTTTGGGCAACGGATGGGCGGATGAGAGGACAGGAGTGGACTGCTTGTACTTCGCCGGTGGAGTGACGACGCGAAGGTGGTGTGGGCTTTTTCTCAATGGTGGATGGAAACTCTCCCGGCCTAGCGGCGAGGCGCAAGGCCCGTTGCCCCAAGCGGCCGAGCTCTGGCTGCGAGCTCGTAACAGTGGCGGCAGCGGAGTTACGGGCACGGAGAAGATCCGCCAGAATCCATCCATGCTTGCAGCCGTTACGGGTACCACCCGCCCTACGAGTGAGAGTTAGGGATCCCCTGCTACGCGGTTTGAACACATGTGCCTACATACGAGTCGTGAGCAGCAGAACGAGCATGGAATACTTCGTACGTCAGAGCTGTCGGCAGGCGGCGGAGTCGAGCTCCCAGGTCCCATGCGCCTGCGCCGGTTGACCGGCACTCATCCGCGACAGTGCAGGCGGCATCCAGCGCAAGGGCGGCAGGGGGATCCCTTGCGTCCTCGTACCCGTGAACACCTACTCGTACCTCACCTCACCAAGCTCACCAACCTTAGGTACCCTACCTTAGGTACCTACCGTACCTTAGCCTTAGGTACCTACGAGCAGGTACCTTGTAGTAGCTGGAGGTTCCAAGCGGCGCACAAGACCAGCAGAGAAACATACATGCGCGCACGCAGGGGAGGAAACCGATCCATGGATGCTTGTACGAGTACGAGTACTTACATTAAGCTGCTTGGCTATTTTGGTTACGAGTAGGTACTCGTACTCCATCTTGCACGAGGCATGCAGGGCTTTGACAGGATGACAGGTACGCAGTGGAGCCCGTGTCAACTCGTACGTCAAAGAGCGCGGCACATCTCCCGCCATGCCGCCGTCCTGACACGACGGGCTCGGGGCCTGCGGATTGGGGGTCGCGAAGAGGGGGCAAAAACGGCCGCGCCGAGACAGCCTGCTCCGTACTCCGTACAGAGGAGAAGCACATCACAAATCAGTGCGTCTCGACGCAGCTGACAGCCATGCGGGTCGTAAAATAGGCGCTCGCCCCCCCTTAAGCCCCAAGACTTCGCGGACGGCGCGAACGAGTGCTCCGTCAAGGGGGCCTTTGTTATTACTATTTTTTTTGGTCTACCGGCATGACAGCTTATCGCGCTCAGCATGCGTGCTCGATAGTGATTGCCATCGAATCACCGATATCTCTCAGTCGCCACCCTTCGACGTCTCCGTCGCGCTCTTTCCCGCGTGAGGGTCGGCTGTCATGGCGCTATCAGGGGTGTCAAGAATTCGACGCGGCTTCGCGTACACCGAGTACGAGCAAGAGGCAATAGCTGAAGAGGGCTGAGAGGCTGAGCGAAGCAAGCCTGAAAGACAGGGCATGGGAACCCTCACAAATGAAACCAGGCTTTGCCAGAGGGCCCCTTCGCTGGGCCATCCACTCACCACGGGGACCTGACTAGCCCACGCTTGCCGAAACGACGAGCGGATGGGGCTTGCGAGCGCCGTCTGTTGGCTGCCCGTTTTCTGGGCCGGGCGATGACGTGGTGGGGAATCGCTGTGAGCTCCTTTCGAGCGCTGATTGTTAATACCGAGCCGAAGCACTCCGTAGGAGTGTCAAATCTGCCCACGTCTACCTAGGTAGGTAGGTAGGTAGGTATACACATCTTAGGTGCTCAAAAAGGGCCCGGGCTTTTTGTGATAATAAGGTAGGTAGTTGCCGCTGCCGCTGCTGAGCAGCCCTATACCGAGAGCAGCAGCCGCAGCGGCCCCGAGAGTTTGAGGTGGGCTTGTAGCAGCAGGCCGTTGGGTCATCGCCGTCTTGGCCAGTGGGTGGCAGTGAAGTGTGAATTTTTGGCACAGTGGACTCGCAGCGCCCCCGCCCTTGGTTGCCGGAGCCGGCGGGCCCAAGCCACTGTCGGCGATTACCGACGATACCATTGATGGCTTGGATCCAGCGCACTCGCTGGGCAAACAAGGGCGACAGGGGCACCGCGCGCCGCCCAGACTAACACAAGCCATCGTCGCCGAAAATAAAGAACCAATGACAACCCCGGCTCGCATCGTATTCCGCTCGATGTGGGTGTGGCCTCGGTCTCATCGGTACGAGCGCGCCCGTACCTCCTCTTCGGATGGCCTGGATGGATGTCTTGGACCCTGGCTCGGACCCCTGGCTGGCCGCCTGGATCGCCGCTGTGAGTACGAGGACTCCTACCCTGCCGTACCCTACCATCCTACCTACCTTGCATGCTTCCAGTTGCTACCGACGCTCTCTGCGACTACGAGTACGAGCATCACCGCCCATCACCCTACAGCGTATGTACGGAGTACCTCCAGCACATCTTGTCCCAATGCGAAGAAATCGAATTTCCGCCCGGTGGAGCCCCGCCGGTGCCCAGGCTCCAGCCTTCAGCTGGAACACGCCGGGTCGAGCGACGTGTGAAACTTTAGTTGCCCGCCCGGCGCTGGAGACGTCGCTGGAGCTCGCGGATGCAGGTCCCGCCGTCCTGCAAATTTTCGTCGCCTCGCTCTGATGCTGCATGAGACGAAGCGCCTGAAGTAATCCCACATGCCCACCAGCGCCGCGTAACAGCAGACAGACCCCACGCTGGCATGGTGGGATCCGCCCAACTCTTCGCAGACCTAAAGAAAAGCCGATCGCTCCGAGCTGCTAGCGAGCTGCTGAGTCCTACCTATTTCGGGATCGCGGGAGGCCTGCGTATCTCGTACCCGCGCAGAGCGCGCACGGCCTGCACATGCGTACCGTAGCAGAGCTGGCGCGACTCAGTCCGCTGTAAGGAGTACCTACCTTACCTTGCCTTATTGTACTCCTGCTCGTAGACGCCGAGCTGTGCTGCGCTGCCCTCGTATCATTGCGGCGGCCCCGCCTTGCATCAAGGCGCAGACCGGAGACCTCGAGCCTTGTACCCAGCGGCTCCGCGAACGCCTCTCAGACCGCAGCCCAGCGTAGCTCAGCAATCCCCACCACACCTGCAAGGTACCTCGACTCTTGTACCACCCAAGCTCCACTGCTTCCGTCCTCGTCTCAACTCACACTCTGGCTCTGTTGACCAGCTTGAGGTGGGCATGCTGCCGTCCACTTTCTTTTCTCTCACCTCCGTCGCGCACTCACACACGTACACACACATACATCAAACCCATCCATTCGTTTATACTGTACCGACCGCCAGGCGTTTGCTGGATTGGGCCACCTTCGTTACACCGCATCGCATTGACTGATTGTTAGGCCGCTTGTAATCGGCTCGGCAGGCCCAGCTGGTACCAGTCGACCACATCCCCGAACCGCAACCCGTTCTGTCGCTCGCTTTACCGCACCGCTGTCCCTTCCGGCCGGTTCCCGAGGCTGGGGGACGCCATAACATTCCGTCACCACCATGAAAGGCCACCCGGAGGAGGAGGAGATGCTGGAAATCGGCACCTTCCAGCGCCGCAACCCGCCCTCGCCCGATGAATACCAACAGCACTCATACACACGGCCCGTCCGGCCCAATGCACGGTATCCAAGGCCGACCTCCGACGACTATATATCGCCCGGCTGGCCGCCGTCCATCGCAGGGAGATCAGACTCACAGACTCTCGTCGACGGCCATGAATCCCGCGCAAGCCTGCGCTCGTGGAGAACGGGCCAACAGACCCCCGTCGACTCCAGATATATGCCGTTTGAGGGTTCTGGCCCTTCCACGCCCATGGTAAGTCCACGCGAAGAGTTTCTAGAGCTCCACAAAGGCTTCCCAAGAGCTCTTGTTCATTTTCGTTTGTTCCGGTGTCGTGTGTTGACCTTTGGCAGAACCAGAGCCACATCAGCCTGGCTGCTCTGCTGCCCAATGCTCCGGCGAAGCCGCCCAGCAAGGCTTGGAGCGATGACCAGGGTGAATCCATAGTCGTCCTACATGACCGCGATGACGTTGATATCTGGAAAGGCTGGAAACGCCATCTATTCCGTCTCGTGCCCTTCCTGACCTTCGCCAACACTGGTTTTTACCTGGCGTACCTGGGCCTTCGCGTCGCCTGCGTCATCTTCGCTCAGAATGCTCGCAATGAGGTCTACGCCGCCGCCTGGATCTTCATCGCCGTCGAGATTGCAGTGGCCATACCCTCGATAATGCACAACACTTGGACCATGTGGTCCATGAAGAAGCGAACGCGGCAAAAGCTCCGGCTCAAGGGCTACGATGTCCCGACCGTCGACGTCTTCGTCACCTGCTGTGGGGAGGACGACGAACTCGTCTTGGACACGGTCCGTGCCGCCTGCGATCTGGATTACCCTGCAGACCGCTTCAGGGTCATTGTCCTCGACGATGGCCGGTCGACTACTCTCGAGTCAGGAATCTCGAGGCTCTCCATGACCTACTCCAACGTCTTCTACATGGCCCGAGAGAAAATTCCCGGCCAGCCACATCACTTCAAGGCTGGCAACTTGAACTTTGGGCTCGAGCAGGTCCATCTCCTTCCGGGCGGCGCGGGTCAATTCATGGCTGCCCTGGACGCCGACATGGCAAGTTAACGTTCCTGTGGACAATCCCGTCGTGCGTGTCTGTCTAACATGTTTCGCAGATCCCCGAGCGTATATGGCTTCGCGCCGTACTACCTCACCTGCTCGCTGACCCTAAGATGGCCCTAGCCTGCCCGCCTCAACTGTTCTACAACACGCCAGCCTCGGACCCCCTGTCGCAGAGTCTCGACTTCTTCGTCCATGTGATTGAGCCTATCAAGGATTCGCTTGGTGTGGCGTGGTGTACAGGATCTGGATATGTCGCCCGTCGCGAGGCACTCGATGATATTGGCAACTTCCCTCTTGGCTCCTTGGCTGAAGACGTTGCAACCTCCACCCTCATGCTGGGCAAGGGCTGGAAGACAGCTTACGTCCATGAGCCGTTGCAGTTTGGTACCGTCCCCGAAGATTTTGGCAGTCATTTGAAGCAGAGAACGCGGTGGGCCATTGGCACAGTCGACACGTCCTTCAAGCTCAAGTTTTGCTTGTGGGGAGAAAAGGTGCGGCAGATGACGTTTGCGCAGCGTTTCTCCGGGTTCCTCTACGCATCGCTCAGCTTGTACACGATCCTCCTCACAATCTCTCTCTTCGCCATTCCCATCATTCTCATCATGGGCAAGCCTCTGGTTGCTTACGCCAACGACGAGCAGTTGCGGTGGCTGATCCGAGCCTGCTTTGCGGCGACCATCGTCAACCGACTCTGCGAGTTTGTCCTGTTCATCCCCGCCGGGTACCATACTGGTCAAAGAGGCTCGCGATACCAGCTCTGGATGTCGCCATACATTGCTCTCTGCCTCGTGCGCTCCTTCATCCTGCCGACATGGCTCGGGGGTCAACAGCAGGCGTTCAAGCCAACCGGTTCCCTCGCATCGGCACTCAACGAGCGTGACCCCGTCAGGAAGAAGAATATGGTCCGCCGATTGTGGACAATCTTGATCAATTACATGGCCTTGTTCCATCTGGCCTTTGTCTACCTGACTCTGGTGGCCGTGGTTTTGACCTCGTATCGCTGCTTTGTTTTGCAGACGAGCACCAAGGACTTGCTAGTGTGCCTGATGACGCACGCCTTCTGGCCGCCCCTGACGTTCATCTTCATATGCAGCTCCCTCTGGACGCCCGTGGCCTATGCCATCGACCCCCCAATGATGGCGGACCGTGAGCAGCTTCTAGAGCGAGATCCCAAGACCATGGTCGCCCACCCCACGCGGAAGAGCAAGAAGATTGCATTTGGTGGCCAGGCTGCCTGGTTTGAGTTTGAGCTCACCACCTCGACAGCTTACACGGCCCTCACTTTTGTCGCCTCGTTCCTTTTCTAGACGCATGACACCCGGCCGGGAGAGGGAAGTACGCCGCCCCGGGCAGGTTGCGGCTGAGGGCACGAACTTCAGCGTGTACAGATACATTGTCGCCATGGATCTGCTCGGTCTGGCAGCTCAGAAACGAATGAAGTAATGCAGCTGGCAAACACTACCAGCAATCACGAGACGGGGGCCGACGCAGCGAGCTTATCGCGATCATTGCATTTTTGGAACACCCATTCGGGCAAGTAGGCGTCAGGCTCGGATGGTTCTTTAGACGGGCATGGCTTGGGAGAGCGGCGTAAGCGGATTTGCTTCTTGAACACATGGAAATAGTTGTGGATTAAACCAGGGCAAGAAGAGAGAAGTGGCGATGTCACCGTTGAATAAGCCATGGCGATGTAGCGTCGCCGGCTCTGCATCGTGGATGTCATTTAGCAAGCCTGTGGCATTTACTACCTAATATATACATAATGGGTACACGAGACGATTCGCAACGTCGCTGTGGCACAAGGACACGGCGGACGTGCTGGAGAGGGAGGCGGAGTTGCAATTTGACGGACGGGAGTACCTACCTAGGCAGCTTCATGAAGGAGCACGGAGGTAGAGGAAGGCGTAGCCCGACCACGTCATCACTCGTCATAAAAGGGCAGTTGAATTGCTCAGAACGCGCATGACTTCGAATCGAACAGGCCAGGCGTGCCACGATTCGGGCGTAATTATGCGACGAACACTGCCTGCTTGTTTCCGACAATGAAAGGGCGTGCGACACATCCGGAACGTAAGAGCATCGGACAATGCCTCTGGGAGAATTAGACTTTGTAGCTTGGGAATGCACATACGCAAACGGTGACTTGTACGAGACAGCCACGAGGTGGCTTGGCGCCCCGCGTCCTGATCCGACTTGGATGGAATGTTGCGGCTTGATATCCGTCTCCTCGTACGAAGTAGCTGCGTTTTGAAGAGGACGCGACCTTGAATTATGGGCCCAGCCAGGTTGCCGCTAGCTAGGTTCGCACCCGAGGAATGAGGTGTCTCGCGTGCACATGGCCTGCCACTCCCCGTTCCAGCTGCGCGGGTGGTCATCCACTTGTCCGTTGAAACATGAAGCTCGATCGGTAGTTTGGCAGAGTCAAATCTGAACACGTTAATCGGTGCAGACTGCCAACATGAATTGACGAGAGCAACGTGGTGGTAGTTCCCAGCACTCGTCTCCAAGATGACAGCGCCGCCCGGCCCGATTGCGGAGGGCGCGTTTGTCATCCATCACCTTAACCCGAGGCGGCCTCCGGAGCCATCACGACTTCAGGTAATTATTAGCTGCGGCCCAAGCTCGAACATCAAACATCCAGGACGGTCGCGGTTTGCGACGAAACCGCAACTCCTTCCACCATTCACGAGTTGCAAGCAATGGACCTCCCCGTAGGCCCCCTTGTTTCCCGGACTGAGGAGGCGATCAGCCCGCCTCACAGGGCACTCGTCGGCCGCAGCGTCTCCCTTGTGCCCCTGACGCCGGACCATGCACCGGCCATGTGGACGCACCTCGGCGACGAGGCCAACTTCTGGCGCTGGACATACATGCTCAGCGCAGGTTTCCCTACCCGAGCGTCCTGCGACGAGGCCATCACCGCCTGGAGCGCCTCGCAGGACCCCCAGTTCTACGCTGTCGTCGTCGGCGGTGAGCCGCTCGGTCTCACCTCATTGATGTCCATTGTCCCTGGGCACCGGCGCATTGAGATCGGCTCCATCATCTTCGGCGCGGCACTGCAGCGCTCGCGCGCCGCAACCGAGGCCTTCTACCTGCTGCTGCGGCATGCCTTCGAAGACTTGGGCTACCTGAGGGTTGAGTGGAAGGCCAATAAACTGAACGAGCCAAGCCTCGCGGCGGCGCGGCGGCTGGGGTTTACATTCGAGGGCATCTTCCGCAAGCACATGGTCGTCAAGGGGCGGGAGCGGGACACCGCCTATTTCAGCATCACGGATGGTGAGTGGCCGGGCATCAGGGGCGGTTTCGAAGCGTGGCTGGACGATGGGAACTTTGATGAGGAGGGGAGGCAGAGGAGGGGCCTGCGGGAATGCAGAGAGGCATTTGTGGGCGTATCATAAAACTTGAATGGCATTATCATGATGGTTTCATTTCCGGCTACTGCTGGTATCTAGCCAGAACGCGACGGGTGCGGGTATCATCAACCGCAACTACTACGTAGCTCCGTAGCCTAAGGCACGAAACGGATTCATGATTCAACGCCTCTCCTTTCATTGTCCGCGTTTCTCGGCGTCTGCGTGGGCTCGAGGTCCGCTCCATCCCGCGGAGATGTCCGCGTGCCATGGGCCATGATGAATGGTGAACTGAACGGGCCACGACGTTTTCTACCCATCATCTATTCCGAACAGGCCGAACAGAAAAGTCAACTATAACAAAGAGAGGCTTGTGACACATATATTCCATGGGAGCGGGTGCGTGGTCCGGTTGAGTGTCTCCCTCATAGCGCATATGGTCAAGGGGTCGAGGGCGGTTTACATCAATTGTTAGCTACGTAAAGAAAGGCTTTACGGGCTATGATCACATAGTGAGTCGTCAAGAAATGCACGCTCCTGATGCAAGAGCATCTAATATTATGAGGTCTATGTAGAGCTAGAAAGAACTGGAAGGCAGGCCGCACAACAGTGGATTTGTAAGTCTAAGTCCCCGAGAATGTTTGCATATGAGAACGGCAGAACGGCATAGCGCTTTAGGCGTCAGGCGCCCGGCAGCGAGGTAACACCCTTCGGAGTCTAGTCCTCATTCAGCCGTTTGCAATGCCCACGTTCGCCAAGCAGACATTCGACCATCGAAGTGGGAGGATGCGGTGAGAACATTTTATGCATGGTTTTGTTGAAGTGGTCAGCTCCACAAACTCTTCATACTCGCAGTTTGATCGTGCCCCGGAGTGATCCACTCGCGGGCCGGAAGACCGATCCCATCTCCTTCTCGAACAAGATGCAAAGTAAGCACTAACGCAGCCCGTAGCGCTATAAGATATACTACAGATGGCTAATGAAGTCATTCCAGGCATTAATCACGGTAAATCCGCATCATGCGATCACGGGCTGGGACCTGAACGTCGGTAAATCGACTTGCGGACGGGGCAACAGCCATCGCCGAGAGTCCGCCCGGCGCACCGCTCGGGGAACCGCTTTAAAGCGCATGCGCACCATCTAACCCAGGCCCAATGAGAAGCACCGCAATGACCATGAAATAGCGGAAATATGGCGCAACTTGCCCTTGCCCCCCAATTCCCGCAGAGCCGGCCCGCCCTGGTCCCTCAATTCCACCAAACAGACGCAGTTTCTAGTGACAACCAGGCCACTGCAAATGCGCTGTAGTCCACCGTGGCGCCGACTCACCACGCCATGGGAGAGTTCTAGAAATTGGTCCCTGGCATGGATGCACCATGCGTCTAACACCTGACGCGGGCCGAGACATTCGGTACCCGCCAAGCCAATGCGCCCACGACCATCCCCGGGGGCTGCCACGCGACTCAGGGCATCTTGGCCATCAAGAGCCTTCCGGTTCTTTCCTGCCCATCAGCCCACCCGTCGTCACCCGAGCCGCTTTTCGACTCTTGTCTTGGAATTTCTGTCACTGACTTGTAGATGTATTTGAATCAAGGATCTCCGGTTCTCCGGGGGGTCGGGCTACGCACTTCGTTGCCGCGCTGTTGGGGGTTTCTGTAGCTGGTGCTGTCAGTTCAGGGCGCGGAAGATTTGTATAAAAGAGGGACGGAAGACACGGGGCAGAATGGCTCTTCTCAGAAACACCAGATCCGCCAGCAAAGGACTATCGCCGGTTGCACTTGCACAACTTCACCATACGTGACCTAAGAGGAAGGGCGTGGCACACGACGCATCCGAATGCGACCGTTGATCAGAATGGCTCTCACAGCCCAGCAAGTGGCCATTGTCAAATCCACGGTCCCCGTGGTGAAGGAGCACGGCCAGGCGATCACCAAGGTCTTCTACAAGGAGATGCTCAGTGCGCACCCCGAGCTCTTCAACCACTTCTCCCTGCGCAACCAGCAGCTCGGCGCGCAGCAGGCCGCCCTCGCCAACGCCGTCTTCGCCTATGCGGCACACATCGACGACCTACCCAAACTCGGCCCGGCCGTGGAGCGCATCGCGCAGAAGCACGTCTCGCTCTTCATCAAGCCCGAGCACTACCCTATCGTGGGCAAGTACCTCGTCGCGGCGTTTGCTGAGGTGCTGGGCAGTGCGCTCACACCCGAGATCAAGAACGCATGGATCGCCGCTTACGGGCAGCTTGCCGACATCTTCATCCAGCGGGAGAAGCAGCTCTACGAGGAGGCAGGCCCAGACCACCAGACCTGGCGACGCTTTGCCATTGTCAAGAAGGAGCTTGAGGCCGAGGGCGTGATGAGCTTCTATCTGGCGCCCGTGGACAAGCGCCCCCTTGCCAAGTTCATGCCTGGCCAGTACATCACACTTCAAATCCCGATGCCGAGGTTGAACGGCTTGTTCCAGAGCAGGCAGTTCAGCATCAGCACAGCGCCCGTGGACGGCATGCAGCACTACCGCATCACCGTCAAGCGGGAGAAGACAATTGACAACGCGAGCACGGAGGACCTTGCGGCAGGCAAGGTCCCTGGCGTCATTTCCAACATGCTGCACGACGAGTACAACGTCGGCGATGAGGTCGAGCTGAGCCCGCCCTGCGGCGAGTTCTTCTTCAACGCTTCTGCCGCATCACCCACCTGCCCCGTGGTGCTCCTCTCAGCCGGCGTCGGTGCCACCCCCCTCGTCTCCATTCTCGACTCCATCCTCGATTCCCCGCACTCATCCCGGCCCGTCAGCTGGGTGAACACAGCGCGACACTCGGGCGCCATCTGCTTCGGGAAACATGTCCGCGAGGCCGCGGCGAAACACCCCAACCTCAAGACTGTCCTGTTCGTCAAGAAGGCGCAGGATGGCCACAAGCAGGGCGAGGAGTACGACGTCGAAAGCCGACTGGATTTAGACAAGCTCGAACGCGACGAGACGCTGCACTTGGCAGACAAGCGCGCCGAATACTACATCTGCGGTCCGGAGGAGTGGATGATTCAGACGAGGCAATGGTTGGCGGACAAGGGGGTTCCTCTAGAGAGGGTGCATCTGGAGTTGTTCAGGACCGGCGACGTATAGCTCGTAGACAAGGTGAAAGGTTAAGGGTCCAACCAGACGGGGGAAAACGATACATTTGAAATGTATGTACATCGCATCCTTCGATAGACAGATATTCATATAATTCGAGCTCGACGCTGGAAAGCATTCCGCAGTGTCAACGGGCTTTGGCGTGTCAGCCAAATAGGTGGTTGCACTGCAGCTCCCAGGGGCTGCGATGCAGGTCCGTTGGCAACCCGGCAGTCGTCGTTGAATAGGCTAGCGAGCGTAGCATGTCCGAAAATGAATCCATGTGCGTCTGCAAGCATCCAGTGAGTATCGGAGCATCTGCGTGTGCACATCATGCAGGAGCAAAGGTCAAAAGTTGAGAAAGCAAGGCAGCCAGCGCTCGACGAGTAAAACGACCCCATGCGGCTAGTCGCTGCTTAGGTACTCCGTAGTCGTCGTATCGCGCGGATCGGGGTCGGTGACGTCGTGCAAAGCCAATTCGACCCAGCCCGGTCTCGGCCGAGCTGCCGAGGCGGAGGAACACACCAGAATCAGCCGCAAGTCTTGGACCGCCTGGCTACTGTTTGCCATCGTCATCACCCTTAACTCGCCACGGATCCAAGCATTGCAACGTCAATTACGGCCGCGCGAAGCTGCATTTTGATGGCCTAGCCGCGGCAGCATGCATCCGTCGCGTCTGGCCGCTACAGGTACTCCGTCTGCCCGCAGCTGCTTCGCCTCTTCTCGCCGCGACTGCAAGCCGTGAGCACGCATCGCGTGACGCCGCGCGACCACGACTTTTGCGCGAGGCGCGCGCCAGAGAATGCCTCGCTCCAAGCCCCCGTCCCGGCCCGGCCGCCCCGACGGTGCCGGCGCCGCCAGCCGCACGGCGTCCGCCGGCTCCTTCCACGCCGGCGCCCCGATCCCGACGCTCGCCGGCCTCCGACGTCAGTCGTCGTACCACCAACACCGCTACCAGACATTCCCGACGCAGCCGCCGAAGACGCCGCTCGAGCAGCCCCGGCTTCCCCACGGCGCCGGTCTCCCCGACCTCCCGGAACCGAGCTCCGACTCCGAGCGGCCCTCCTCGTCGGCCTCGTCCGCAGACTCCCGCGCCGAGACGCCCCTACCCGTGCGCCAGCTGCTGTTGCTCGCCTTCCTCTCCCTCTCGGAGCAGACCGCCCTCAACTCCATCTCGCCTTACCTGCCCGAGATGGTCCTATCTATGCCGGGCATCCCTGCAGACGATGACGGCCTGTACGTCGGAATCCTGGCCAGTGCCTTCGCCCTCGCCCAGCTGTCAACCAACTTCCTCTGGGGCTACGCCTCCGACGTTGTCGGCCGTAAGCCCGTGCTGCTCGCCGGCACCTTCTCCCTCATGTGTTGCTTCTGCATGTTTGGCTTTTGCAAGGAATACTGGCAAGTCCTCGTCGTGCACATTGCAATGGGCCTGCTTAACGGCAACGCGGCGTGCGTGCCGACTGTGCTCGGCGAGGTCACGGACCGCTCCAACCAGAGCAAAGCGTTTACCTACCTGCCCGTCATCTACTCGCTCGGCAGCATCACGGGGCCCGCGCTAGGCGGCATCCTCGTCGGCCGCCTGGGCAACGAGTACCCCTACCTCGGACCCAACGTCCTCGGTGCGGCCATGCTGGCGCTGAGCGTCATCGTCGTGAGCATCTGGTTCGAGGAGACGTTGGACGAGAGCGGTGCCAGGCCCTGGCAGCCCACGTGGATCAACCGCTTGTCTTCCTGGTTCCGAGGCCCGAGCCGGCCACCGCTCAACCGCAACTCATGGAGCTCGCGGTGGCCACAGCGCCAGCAGCGGCCCCTGCTGTCCTCTGCATCCTCCGACGATGGCGATGCTTCGGACGACGATAGCAACAACGATGACGGCAGCTCCGATGCTGTCTCCGCGGCCAAGCCGACCTCCGATGGCGAGCGCCCTGTCTGGAAAGACCTCCTCAACACCACCACCCTCACCCTTCTCACCACCTACCTCTTCTTCCAGCTCTCCAACATCAGTTTCAACAGCCTGTACCCCATCTTCGCCAGCTCACCGCCACCAGCGGGCCGTGACCTCAGCCCCCGCAAGATCGGCGTCAGCCTCAGCGCCGCCGGACTTGCAACAATCATCTTCCAGGCCTTCCTGTACCAGCCTCTCAAGGGTCGAATGGGCAACCTAGGCACCTACCGCTTTGCGCTACTCGGCATTGCCGTCAGCATGGTGCTTATGCCGTGGGTGGGCTACCTCGACGACAAGCCACTCTTTGGGATCGGTAGCGGCCGCCTTTGGTTGTACGCCGAGCTCGGCGTGGTGCTCATCATCAAGAACATTTGCGCGGTGGGCGGGTTGTCGAGCGTGATGCTACTAGTACGTTGGTTTTTGCATTTGCTTCCTTGATAAAGTTTACTCATGTCCCTCAGATTACCAACTCCGCACCCTCACACGCCAGCCTGGGGACTCTCAATGGCGTCGCCCAGACTCTCTCCGCCCTGGGCCGCAGTATCGGTCCCTTTGTCTCTGGTGGCCTTTTCACGCTGTCCATCAACGTGCGGCCCAAAGGTGAGGCCATTTCTTGGAGTGTCTTTGGTGGCCTGGCCCTCATGGGCTGGATCGGGTCATTGTTCATTCGCGGCGACGGCCTCGAGAGCGAGGACTGGGAGGACAGTGCCAGTGACGATGAGCGACGGCAGCATGGCGAATCTGTATGACTAGTGAATGTAGATGTTGTAGAATACGGAAATGAATGTTCAAATGTGCATGCCAGGAGCCAGCGTTCGCAACATGATGGATGTCCTTCAACCCAAAGTGTAAGTTATCCCGATGCTAAGCAGCCTGGTTGAGAAAGGAAGATAGAACGCCCCGAGCATTAAATACAAGGGAGAAAACAAAGGACGAATATCACAATAAAGTGCAGACCCATTCAACGCCATGTCCGCCCGCGCGCCGGTCCTCCGCGCCATTTGCGATACTAAGTGTCAAGTCGAGCCCAGAGACAACATCGTTAATACCACGTTGGCGGACGTTGCCAATGCCGCAACATCGTGTCCACCGCCGCACTCCACTCATACTCAAAGCACGCCGCCAGCTTTGCCACGTCCTCGCGGCTCGGTTGCATCGGCGCCCACATCTCGGGCTGCGACGCCTCAGCCGCCGCATATGCCGCCAGCAGCCCATCGTCGCGCATCGTCCTGAGACAAAGCCACGCGAGGTTCCAGCTGCGGTTGCTGTTTGGGTCGCAGCGCACCCTCCTGTATGCCTCGCGTACCACGGCGGCGCTGAAGGGGAAGCTTTCGGTGAGGCCGCGCAGCTCCGTTAGAAGCTGGTGGCTGGTAACATAGTATACCCAGGCCGCTGTCATGGGCTTCTGAAAAGCCCGCGCATCGTTCTCGTCCTCACAGGATGCGGCCAGGCGCTCGATGCGGCAGAGTTCCGTGAGGGTGTTCACGCGGTGTGAGGAGAGGCATTCGATGAGCTCCAGGACGGATGCCTGCATACAACGTCAGCGTCCCAGGACGTCGCGAACGGTACGAGGCCAGAGTGGGAAACTCACCCGGGGCGGCCGGTCGGATGTGGAGCTGCTCCTTGAACTGATGCTTCCGCTGCTACGATTCGACGGCATGGTGATGGACGGAGTCCTCAGCAGGCAGAGACAAGTGGAATGTGAAGCTGCCTCCATTGTCTGCGACTCAGAAAGTTCAAATGCTTCGCCCTTGCTTGAGCTTTGCGCTCTTATACAGAACAAGTCCTCGGACGTATGCTCGCCTGTAAAGCATCGTTCCGCCCCCATTCTCACGTATTGCCGGGAGTGAATGACCGCCGGCTGATGTGACTAGGGGGGTGATGAGAAAGCCTCAGGGCCGAACCACGTACACGGGCAAGTCGTAAGCCCAATTGGATTGCTCGTCCACAGGCCAGGTTGGGCAATGGCCCCGTTATCCACACAGGATGATAATCTGTCGACCGGGAACAACGGCCGCTCGCAGGGTATGTACGGCGTCAGGGCGCGGAATTGTGTGCCACAAGGTGCGATCAGAATGGAGGGTACGGTGGTATAAGTGCTAGCCAAGGCAAGCCATACCGCTCAGCTTATGGTATTTGTATTTACATGAGTCGTCTTGTGTGCTAGGGTCGCCACTCCCGAGCAGCCAGCGAGGTCCTTCATCGCCTTGCATAGGCGTGAGAGCCACCGCGGGCCTCTAACCTATTGCGGTTGCCGCATGGAACGTAGCTGAGGATTGTCATGAGTCTTGCTCGAGCATAGGCCGCATCTCAGGGCGTCGTCATTGCCGGCTCCGGTACATGTCAGAAAACGGTAGCAAGAACCTTTGCAAGGGTGCGGTGGCAGCGGGTGAACACTAGGCGAAGAGACGTGGGTGCGGACAAGGTTGAACGCCCAATAGTCTGACGTGCGGAAGAATCCCCGTACTGCGCCCACGGCAAAGCCTGGATCCGTATCCACGACCCGGGTCCACGGTGACTCGAGCAACTTCTAGATTGCGCAAGCGCGTTGCCAGACCACCGGCAGAACGGTTGAGTTGGCTGTCAGCTCCAGGCCCAGCTTTCTCGAATTGGTATAGGCGCCGGGCAGGGGTTCGGCTGGGCTGACGTCTCATTGACTGCTTTGACGCGCGAAGGATCGCAGGCCCTGTCGGATTTTGGCGATAAGCGCCGAGGCGCGTCGTACTCGTAGTTCCTGTTTGTTGTCGGCGTCGTTGGATTGATCATCGGCCCGTCCCTACCGCTCCGCTTTGTGCAACACTTGCTGCAGGTATTTCGCGCATCGTCTGCAATGATCAGGTGCCAAGGCGCAGAGGATCTGCGGGCTTGGAGCGGAGCGGCCACGTAACGCCATGTGCGTCTGTTGGATGATGGTTCCCGACCCGCGGTTGCGCTTGCTGCGCTCGCGCTTGTGAGCGAAGCTGACGAGAGGATGATGCTGGGACAGGGGGGCTCCACCGCCACCACAGCAGACGAAGCATGAATCGACGATGTCGTTGGGGCCTTCGGCGAGGCATTGCCTTAACGCTATTCTGGGCATCTTATCTCAGCCCTATCCTCGCCATGTATCCAGTCGCGTTTGCTAAAACAGCAATGCAATCGGGCTTCTGAAACTCGGCGACATGCTCGACCAGGGCGAATCCGTTCGGCGGTGTGATCTGCTATTGCCGGTGGCCCGAGCATCAAGTGGTGGTGTGCGTGATGATGGCTCAAGCGGCTGAATCGTCGAGCCTGCAGGTTATCATCCAACACCCATGGGCGCGTCCGCTCATATCCCCCGCTTCATGGAGTGTAGTCGAAGGTGATGACTGCATATGTGCGTTCGGAACGATGTATCAGCCCGGCATGACCAAGCGACATGTTGGCGGGGACGCTTGCGTTTTCATTTCCCCTCCCTGGACGCAACGTAAATCTGTGCAGGGCGTGTCCGACCAATTTCGGCCGCTTTCCGCAAGACTGGAAAGGCTGTAGTTGAGTGAGCTGGCGTGTACGGAGTACGGAGTAGCGAGTGCCACGCTCCCGCCGCGGGCCGCGCCAAGCGCCCGCGGTCAGGACAAGTGACCGGGTAAACGTCGGCTCGCCGGAGATCGATATTCTCGCCAGGCCAGGATGGGATCTCAGGCTCGTCGTCAATCCAACACGACATCGACCGCCCAAAATGTCCATGTTCCGCGCCAAAAAGCTCGACCTGGGCTGCTTTGTCAAGGCGCGCACAATCCGCGACCATACGAAGCGCAAGGTCTTCGAGGAGTTTGAGACCGAGAGGTGCGTGCCCTCGCCTGCCTGTGCAGCCCGGACTCCCACCCAGCCTCGACCGCATCATCACAGACAGTCGCAAACGACCCTGCGCACACTTGCGCTGACCTTGAAACTCTAGGCAAGCTCTTCGGTACATTATCCGCAATACGACCCTCACGCCCCGAGTCCGCGCCGAAGCACAGCTCCAGTTGACGCAGATGCACTGCTACACCCGCCCAACACAGATCCGAAACCGCTGCATCATGGGCGGTCAGGGCCGTGGTATACTAAGCGACTTCAAAATGTCAAGAGTGAGGACGCATACGCCAAAGCAACAGCGGCCAGTCGCTAACCGAAGATAGTTCAACTTTCGAATGCAGGCGATGGCTGGAAACCTCCCCGGTGTCAAGAGGGCCAGCTGGTAGGCCAAAGCTACACAGCAGTTGTATGAATAGAGATGCAGGTTATGCCTTGGGAACTGAGCTGGCACTTGTAAATGTATGAGAGCGTTGTATTTGGAATAAATTGAGAACATCGCCGAGAATATGCCTCCAAAGGGATGCGCCCAGGCGAGCAAGAGCGCTACACGAGAGAAAGTCACGAGTCTCCCAGACCCCAATCAACATACCCGTAAGCGACACTGCAGTGATTTCCCAGCATGAATAGCGATGGAAATAAAATATATGGAATGATCAGCACACTCCCCAGGCTCGAATTCCTCATTTCTGATTGTTGGGGGCTAGCTGCAGGCCGTCTGGCCTCGCCGTTGAGGGACCAAGAGGCCATCTCTAGTGTCTAGGGTAGCTAAAAGTGGGGCTGCCATTCCGGTGTCAAGGCTCGCAAGGCGCTTTCGCCGCCAGGCTCGCCACCCTCCTCCTCCCGCAACATCATCTTCCAGTACAACTTCCCATAGCCCGTTGGACACGATCATCTTGTCAGCATGGGTGGTGGCGATCTCAACCTCAAAAAGTCGTTTCACCCGACGTTGCGGCGCAATCAACAAGCCGTTTACGACGAAGAGCAGAAGGCGCTCGCCGAGCGGAAACGAACCCAGCAGCGCATCAATGAGATCAAGGAGGAGCGCGCCAAAGAGGAGCTTCAGCGGCAGCTGGAAGCCGCAGGGGGCAGAAAGCGAGTAGATCGCGTCGATTGGATGTACCAGGGCCCCACGGATGGCCAGGCCGGTACGAGCGAAGAGACCGAGGCGTATCTATTGGGAAAGCGGCGCATCGACAACCTGATCAAAGGCACCGAGCACAAGAAGCTGGAGAAAGATGCGGGCCAGGAGAGTTTCATGGCGATGCAGAATGCAAACAGCGCCAGAGACACGGCTGCTAAGATACGCGACGATCCGTTGCTCGCAATCAAGAGGCAGGAACAGGCGGCATACGACGCGATGATGAATGACCCGATCAAGCGACGACAACTTCTTGCCTCGATGGGAATCGCAGAGGAGAAAAAAGAAAGGTCGAGGGACAAGGAGCGGAGGCATAAGCGGCGGCACCGGCACCGAAGTCGAAGTCGAAGTCGCGATCCTGACGATGACGATCACAGGCGTCATAGGCGGCACCGTCGTTCCTATTCGCGGTCGCGCAGTCCACGACGCTATCGGGACGACTCCGAAGAGGCAGGATTCCAGAGGCGGCACCGGCGGCAAAGAGACACCGACGACCGTAGTCCAAGACGGACTAAGGATGACTTCGAGGGCCAAGAACATCGGAGCGACCACCACAGAGATTCACGTCGTCGATATGACGACGATCGACGGCGAAGCAGATCAGAATTCGGCGAAGACCATCCCCGAAGGCGAAGCGCCAGCGCTAATCGACATCGTGGGCGGGACAAGGACGAAAGCCGTACCAATGGCCAGGAGCGACACAACTGGCGTGATCACGAGCGGAATGGGAGCCGGCGAGAGCGCCCGCGGGATAGCAACGGCACAACGAGGGTAGATAATGCGGACAATCATGCTGAAGAAGCAGAACGAGCGCGGAAGCTGGCGGCCATGCAGTCAGCCGCGACGGAGCTGGACCGAGACCGTGAGTCCCGGCTGGTAGCGCTGGAGGAACGGGAGCGCGCCGCTCGGGAGGCGGATACTCTGGCGCGAGAGCGCGCAGGAGAGCGCGGCTTTGTCAATGGTTTGCACAAGAAGGCCGAGAAGCTCGATCTCGCAGAAAGAATGGGTCGAGGTCGCCAGGCATACCGGAAGGAGGAGGACTGAGGGCGAGGACTAGAGAGGCGTGAGCTTGTCGCTAAGGACGCCGACGAGGCGGGCACCTAGGCAGGTAATTGCCCTACTAGGTGTCCCTTATGTGTAGGTTTACTTGGTAGACGCTACATCTACTGGCATCCGCCTTTTTAAGACTGACAAGAACGATTGCGCAAAGTGCGAGACTGCCCAGCTAGTACAAGTCATGCGATGGAGGCATGTAAGAAGTAGGAATGGAGGTATCTATCCCTATATTCTTATTAACGCATATAAGCCGCGATGCACGTGTATGACCTTGATAGACAGTGAGGAATCTCCGAGCATTGGAAGGAAGGCAGCCGGAGGCTTGACGCATGGCGCAACAAGGTTCGCCCGCCCATGGCTCTGTTCCAGGGGCATGCGCGGTGGGCCTGGAGTTTGCAGTCCGCTGGAAAAGCTTACTCGTACAGGTGGATTAGCCGCTGGGGCACCCCTAATTCGATGGCTGCCGCTCGCAGCCGCCACTCGGGCTCGTGCCTGTCTGTCTGGCCTTCGCTTTCGCCTCAATCGGTTGATCCGTCTGCCTTCCTTTCTCGCTTCTGCACCAACACCGACAGGCAGTCCCTGCTCCTCGCCCATACCATACCATCGCTTCCGCGCTGCCCTTGGTCTTGCGATATTCCACCCCGCCGTACACGAGCGTTCGTCTCTCTCGTCGGCTGCAGCATTCGCGCGACGCACCCGCCGAGTCGTCGCCCACGATCCTTCGCTCGCACCGCCGCCGGACACGCCGAAGACGCGGCACTCCGATCACTCCGCCCTCACGCACAAGACCGGTCGAGTCGCTCACGCTCATATTGACGATTGGCGGCCGCCACCATGCCTGCTCTCTGCGGTGGATCTAAGACGGTCCAGCGTAAGCTGGTGCTGCTGTAAGTGCAAGGACGGGACGAGTAGCGACGGCTCAAGGGGATACACGGGGGCTGATATTCTGCCGATAACAGGGGCGACGGTGCCAGCGGCAAGACGTCGCTGCTCAATGTCTTTACCAGAGGGTACTTCCCGACCGTGTATGAGCCGACCGTCTTCGAAAACTACGTACACGGTGTGAAGCCCCGACGTCCGCCAAGCGCAAGGCCCAGTCACTAACGCGAGGCACAGACATTTTCGTGGACGGTACACACATTGAGCTCTCGCTCTGGGATACCGCCGGCCAGGAGGAGTTTGACCGTCTGCGGTCCTTGTCCTATGGTATGACATGAGATGCAGCCTTGCGGACCAGACTGCTAACCGTCGCA
Source organism: Tolypocladium tropicale (assembly GCA_024340005.1). Taxonomy (NCBI): domain Eukaryota; kingdom Fungi; phylum Ascomycota; class Sordariomycetes; order Hypocreales; family Ophiocordycipitaceae; genus Tolypocladium; species Tolypocladium tropicale. The sequence goes on along the minus strand of JALHBU010000035.1, from coordinate 138,092 downwards.
CGCCCCGACAGACGATACGGACCTCATCATGCTATGCTACTCTGTTGAAAGCAAAGACTCACTCGAGAACGTCGAATCCAAATGGGTTGGCGAGATTGCCGACAACTGCCCCGGCGTCAAGTTGGTGCTCGTCGCCCTCAAGTGTGACCTCCGCGAGCAAGGCGACGAGGACGAGACGGAAGACAACGTCGCAGCGGCCGGCGCCGAGCAACGTGAAAAGGGGCCGACGATCAGCTATGACCAGGGCCTCGAGGTGGCACGCCGGATAGGGGCCTCGCGATACCTCGAGTGCTCAGCCATGAAGAACCGCGGCGTCAACGAGGCTTTCACCGAGGCGGCCCGCGTAGCCCTGAGCGTTAAAAAGGAGCGGGAGGAGAACAAGTGCACGGTGATGTGAGGACCCGATGAGGGCGCCCAATGGTCCGCGCCAGGCCTCTCCGGGACTACACTTGCCGCGGTTGTTGCTCAAAGATGACCGGTCATACATGGTTGCCCCCCCTTGACTTTCCTTGTGCTCACTTGCCTCCTCAGTTTCTCCCTTTCTTTGGCACTTCTTCGATTCATTCTACAGTACATATTTGGGGACAACATTTTCTGCACATAAGGATTCTGGCTGATGGGCTTATATGCCTTGTAATCTTACTCGGGGGTTTCTTGTCTGCGTTCTTCTTCAGGCGACGAGTGGCTCATGGCTGGGCAGCATGAAGAGGCCAGTGCCTTGAGACGTAACGACTTAGATATCATATTGGTTTTTGTTCGAACGCACGTACGGCGCGCCTCTGGACCGCGTCTTCGTTATGGATTGGCCGAGAGTTGAGCTGGAATGCAATCTCCGTGCCGCGATCTCGCAATTTGCAGGATCGATCGGGACACAATACCTTCCGGAACAAGCAAGACAGCAGCGCTTCCCCCAGCATTAGAAGGGGTGCACGTGTCTTCCCCTCTCAGCGCACGACGAGCCACCGTGCTGCATCATGTCTGAGAGAACGAAACGCCAATGTCAAAAGGGCGACAGCCTCCACGATTTAAGCGCGTCGCAGGTCAACATCTCAAACGCAAACGCGTGTGCGAAAATTCTCCGCACCAAAGTTGGCGTGCAAAAGCACAAGATTGACGTAATATCAAGCACTTCGAGACCTGTGCTTGGACAATCGCATCTGTGCAGATGGCTGCGAGGAATGAGATGCCATCATCGCTTCCGCCGTCGACGTAACACCGCCCTAAAACCCCCCCTTTCTCGGGCTGGCTATTAATCTCTAGGGGTCTTGTCCAGGAACCCCGGACCGCCGTCGGCTCGGGTCATTGGCTGGGCCGGACCTTGGGCCCTGTCTGGTTGACCGGTTGGGCTAAGATTGAAGAGTCCCCTGCGCGCTTGCTTGACGTCATGCGACGATCGCGCGGTCAGTAGCCAGAGCAGCGCAGCGCAGGACGCAAACAGGTTTTCGGGCCGCTGAGCAGCGTGGTCAGGGTACTCTGTAGAAGCCATGAGAAGGGTGCCTCGTGCGATGGCTAGAAAAAGGGCCTCGCTCCGTCTTTGGATGGAGGTTCCTGGCTACCGTATCCATCTCAGGCGTTGCTACACGTACTACGGAGTAGACCACAGAACAACTCATTTACACCATCCACACTAAAAACGCGCAGCGACTTTGAAAAACGTCATTTAAACAGCTCTTGACGGCGCCTTCGATATGCCTCTCTTCTCCTCCCGCCGCGAACCCTCTCCGGAGGCTGTCTATGAGCCTGAGCCAGTCCCCAAGAAGCACGGCCTCTTCCATCGCCATGACGCGCAGCCGGCCCCGGCCCCCGTCGCCGACCCGGCGACCCACCGGCGCTCCGGCACGGGCCTCTTCTCCCGCAGCGACCGCTCTCTGTCGCCCACTCATCGGACCAGTCACTCCATCTCCTCGCGCAGCAGCGTCGATTCCACCTCTGCGTCCAGCCACCATCGCAAGGGTGGGTTGCTGCACCGGATGGGCGGCAGCAGGAACAGCGACGTGGACCCCAGCATTCTGCAGGCGCGGGAGCGGGTCATGGACGCTGAGGCTGCCGAGGCGCAGGCGGATCGAGCGCTGGACGAGGCGAGGTTGAGGGTGCGCGAGGCGAGGGAACATGCGAAGAGAGTGGATTTGGAGGCGGAGGAGGAGGCCAGGCGCGTGAATATTAAGAGACAACATGTTAAGGAGGTGATGAAGCGTGGCAAGGGCCTTGGACGTAAGTTCTCTGACCATTCGAGTTCCTCCTTTCAGTTCATTTGCATGGGCGCCCTAACATACTTGTACATGAAGGTCACGGAATCTGAAACTCAAGTTGAACGAGAGAGCACGATGAACACGAATGAAACGACAAACGGGATGAAAGGAAACTCGGTTATGGCCAGAGTATATCTGCAGTTGCGAAGTCGTCATCCCCTCTTCAGCTGTACTGAACAGGTCGATTGGTTTCTTCAACCTCTATTTTGTAGCGATATCCCCTACGCATGTTTCCCCCCCCGCTCTACCAGCCTACCTTATAACCCCTTTTTATCGCACGCATCACGATCACAATTCATGCAGTCGCGCGCAAATCTAAGTGTATTGCCGTCAGTCGCCAGTCTGCAATCTTAGCGATACTTTCCTAGACAAGCCTCTCCGTGCATCCTTGAGCCGATTCTAATTCCAAGTCTCTGGTCGTTATCTCTGGGCTCTTCGATGTTTGACGAACTCAAGCTAGGGTATTGTTCACGACGAGTATCGCGACGTTGAAACAATTCGGAAGGTTTAGCTAAAACAAGATAAAGTATACTCAGTATGTTACCATGCTACTCTAAATGGCGATTTTCAAGCTTGATTTATGACACAAGCATGAAGATTGTCTCCACATCTAGCTGGATTGATATGCACAATGAACCTCGTAGTGACTCCCATCGTTGTCGATAGTCCGGTTCCAAGTCACACATATCCTCTGTGGCCAATGCTGTACCAAACACTCTCATCATGCAATTCGACCTGTTATCTTGAAATATCCTGACCAAAATGGCCCTTTTAGATGAGCAGACGCAGCAGATCAGGTCACCACGCCGGACGAGGCTCGAGACAACGCCCATCTTCCGTTGAGTTTGTCCGACATGCATTTTAGCGAGGTATAGAAGTGGCTGAACGGATGCCAAAATATCAGGGTCTTGTTGAGGCATTTTCGACACTTGGGAAGGGGTGCTCCGGGACACATCTTTTGCCTTAGTGACGAGGTCACCAAGGAAACTATTGCTTTGCCAGAATCTCCAGACGACAGTGCTTGGCCTATTGAAGCACATCATCTCAACTTCCGACTCCTCAGACTGTAGGAGGATTTGAAAAAGTTTGTCGCGCTCCTGATGGGCCTTTCCTATCGCATCCCCTGGAAACAGCCGCTGAATTTCCTTGCTCAAGCTTGACATCTCGCTAGGCTTGGAGACGATTTCACTGGCTGAGGGCCCAAGGAAGGCGACATATCCAATTACGACAGCCTCTAAGTGGAAGACATGACGGCTTTCAGGGTCATCGAAAAGCCTGGTTGGATCAACTTGGTCCTCGTGCTCCTTTGATATCTGGCTGAAGGGGTCGCAGCGATCTCCCATGAGGAGGCTTTTTACTAGCGCGCCAATCAGCAGGATTTGGGATTCCTCCTTGAAAAGCTTCCAATCGTTCATGAAAATCATTGTGTCCTTCCACACCTCATACAGAGACTTGCCGTAGTCAATTGGAAATTCGGCGGCGTCTGAAGCAAGCCCAACGAGGCCATAGATCTTGTCTCTTGGCTCGGAGCATTTTGCTTCTCTGTGCTCCTCGAGCAACCTCTTGAAGGTGTGTGAGTCGTCGTATTTCTCTTTTCGGAGAAGTCTGTCTAATCTCAGTGGTCCGGTAGCGCCATCGCTGTTGTACATGGCGATAAGATGAGTGAAAGCATTCCATGACGATGACGAGTTGCCGAAGCAGACTCGGAGCTGCATCGCACAGCCTATCTCCTGCAATATCCAAAGGCGATCCCAGTAAGGATCATTTCGTAAGTGTCGAATTAACTTCCGCTGAACGCTCGCGTTGTCGTCCTCGGAACGAGCTAGATCTCCTTCCATCTCATCACCAGGCTGACGTATCTCCGGTAAACTCTGTAATTCGGTGTACCAACTCCCTAGCCACACCACGACTGTGATGGCTCTGAAATAAATCTGGTCCATAACTTGGACTTGTCTTGTCCGCTCCTGGACATCGCTCTGATTGATGCAGACGGCATCGATCCAGAATGGCTGATGCGCCTTTCCGGACGCTACCTGACCACGTAGGAAGAGAAGTGCATCCCAGAGATTTTTCCCGACCTCAAATGGGACGCCGTCTAGAGTAATAGTGTCACTCGCCGGCTCGGTGCCCCACATATACGACAATGCCTCGAATCTGGGCCTGCTGCGAAAGGGGACGACGCTCAGCACGCACACTATGGGGTCTGTTTCGCGTGCGGCCGGTTGTATTTCGACTAGCCGGATGGAGACTTTCACAAGCACTTTGCCATGGTACGGGACGGTGTTGTCTATTTTTGATCTGGTGGTTGTTACGGGACCTGGGCCCGTATCAGTCCGCCTTCGTGACTGGTTCGCGGCCATAATTCCTCGATGTCAATTTGAGTAGAACAGGAAGTGGTAGAAGCTGACGTTGGGAGAGAAGGGCGGGGTAAGTGATCTGACAAGTTTGATGGCAAGACTTGGCGTAGCCTTTGACTTGATTGGGATCGCATGCATATGCACACGGCCAAGCTGATATTCATTGGACAGCCACTTCGTGAATACCTGACCTGCTATTACAAGAGCTTGATACTTGTATCAATAAGTGCACCTCCGTGTTCTTCAACGCAGAGTGCTGTAAAATGACTTCTATGGCTTGGTACGTTGAATGTCTCGTAACGGTGGGATCTTTGCGCTGCGTACTTTTAACTTATCTGTTCACTCCTCGACTTCGGGCAATCACGTATTTGTTTCTCATCACAATTTCCAACGAAGATTAATTGGAGGAAGGAAACTATCGACGTGTGGCTTTTTGATCTCTTGTTAGAAGAGTACGTTAGTTGCAAGTTCATTGACCCGTATTTTCCGCGTCTGCCTCCGTATTCTGTAACGGATCATCTTTAACATGCACGATCCCCGCCCACGTGATGACTTCCCCTCTTTCTCCTCCCTAGTTGTTCTGCTCTCTTTCTTTGCTTCTCCATACCAGATTTTGCTTTCAGTTACCCGTTTTCACCAATTTGCCAACACCTGAAACAAAGAGTCTAGCATCAAACATGTCTGCCACATACACCAATATGAAACAGGTACTGCCGACCCAGGAGAACCTTAATGAGCTACTAGAGAAGCTGTTGGCAATTTTTGAAGTTGAGTCTATTCTGAAACGCCGAGAGCTCCCATTGCATCCGGTCCAGCGAGAACATAGTGGCTCACCTGATATTCGCCACAACTTTCGGCCCATGTCGGGCAACGACTTTCACATCCAAATGTCAGCTAGTCTGAGTCCCTCCTGGGAGGCCGTTATTCGACTCGAGCAGGCAGGAGGTAGCAACATATGCGTTCCGCTATGTCGTATCGATCAGCATCTCCAGTTCGATGAACGTATGACCACAGTTCAAAGTGTGGCAACTCTGCTCCGAGCCGCTTGGCCGGACGCGAGTATTGGCCCCTCCAGGCGGACCCAGCTAGGCCCAGATTTTGATGATACAGCGTCAAGCTACCAAATATTTCGATGGCTTGCGTCGAAAGAGCTTAATCCCGTCTCCGAAGGTGTCTTTCTGAGTGATTTCGTAGTCTCAGAGGGGCGACGTTTTGAACAACTACGACAGAAAAAAGTGAGTTTACGGCCCGTTAGAGTCTCAATTGAATAGACTGATCAATGACTTATTTTATTAAAGCGAGGGCTGGTTGTTCGTTCGTCCGCAGAAGCAGACTGGAAACAACTTTCTGTCGCTTCCCATTCAGCAGAGCCTAACGGACGCTATCATCATGATCCCGATACTGAGCTTTGGTAAGTCCTCTTATAGCTTTAGAGCATGCAGCACCCATGTGAAAAACGCTGATTTTATCGTTCTAGGTCTTTTACCGGCCCCCAAAATTGGGTCATGTCGCTGCCCGTAATCAGCACAATCCTACTCCTCATGACGAACCCAACAAAGGAGGTTAATTCTAACCTAGACTGCCCTGATCGAGAATTGTCTTGGTGTCTAGATTCATTACATGGATTCTGCCGCCGAAAGGGGCCTAGCGAAGGCAGCCGTGATCTTTCTTGGTCTCAGGGGACTTTCCCAGACTATTGGATGTATTTCCACTTCGTCTTCTACTACTTTAGCCCCGATAACGAGCAGTATGATGAGGCTGAAAGGTGGAGGGGTACTGGCATTCCATGTGAGCGTCGCAATTTTGAGCTTCCTATCGGATGGGACGGCAGTATCCAAAGGTTTGAAGAGGAACGATTTTGGTTTGGCATGCGAACTTCCACGTCGTATGGAGACGTGAAGGAACATCAGGCGACAGTCGCATTTATTGCTAGGGACTCATTTCATTTTCCCTACGACGTTAAGCGTAAGACCTGGCTGAAGCGAGGGCTGGAGTCCCCAGATGGAGCATCCGGCGTTGCCCTTTTCCATATGCTCCTTTGGAGCGGTTTGGACGAATGGAGCCGAGGCTGGAACTGTTGTCTTGATTATATCGATCGGCTTCACGAGCTCAAGGTAATTTCTTCCTAGCGTACCTCTAATGCGCGATTAGAAGTCCAAATGCTAATACTAAGATAGATCGAGGATTTGGATTCTCCTAACCCAAAGCTCTCTGCCTTCATGTCTAGCGAGACACTGGCGAATGCATATTTTGTGACTATTCAGCTCCTGAAAACCTTCTGCGGGCATATCGACGTATTGCCTCGGTCGCTTTATGATATGAGGCGAGAGTGGGAAAGAACTTACCCAGCTTTAGATGCTGATCTTCTAGAACGTTTTAACGAGGAGACGCAGGAGACTTTACTCAAAAATTGGGATAAGCTGATGGAACATGTGCAAGAATTGCATTCTAGTCTTATGAAGAGGATTGAGAAAAAAATTAATGATCTTGCAAGTCGTCGAGATAGTGTAAGTATTCTAGTCTGTCTATTTTGAGGCGCGATATACTAATTATTAAACAGATATTCCTTACTAGGGCTCTCAAAACCTAGTTCTCAAGGCGCTTAAGTATAGAAAGTCTGCTATTTCAAAAATGGACTTAAAGCGTCATAGAACGATATCCTCGAGAAGGTTGCAAGTGTTTAATTGTGTCGAGGATTCATTTCACCGTAACGAGCATACATCCTGCACCTTGCAAAAAGTTGAGTGAGCACCAGTCATGTTACTGTGCAAAGCTGGTGACTGAGCTGAACTGGTGCCGCGACTGAGCTGAGCCAGTGCCACCAGTTCATTCATTGAACTATGTACGGAGTACTGCGTAGGCCCGATGAAAAGACAAAGAGAAACAGGCCTCACCATGTGATCATCGAAGAAGTAAAGCCCTTTTATGCCCAAATTCCTGCAAAATGCGCTCCGCTGGGCGGGACCCATCACCGCTGGGTCAGGGGTCTGTCAGGATGCCCTGACAAATTATGTTCGGTCTCCGACGGTCAAGACGCGGATACTGGTGAATTGGAGGTGGCAGAGAACCTGCGGAAACCTGAGAAAGTCGAGGCGGAACGGTTGGCTTTTAGCGCCAGCCGTTGGGTATTCATTTTGGAGGTGTCAGGAAGCGGACGCCTAACTCTGAATTGAGGCTGGTGAGCCTTGCCAGGGAAATGCATTGTCATGCGGACAGCCCCCCCTCTGCCCCCTGGCTACATAGGTAAGTTGCGTCGCACCTCACAGCCATGTTTAGAGACCCTAGCGAGTACTATGTACCTCTGAGTTGCCCGTGGAGTCAGCATAGCTTTCTATCATTACTCTGTAAACTACCCCTCATGATAATGCCCTAGCCCCTAACTTTTTAGGCCGCAGCTTCGTTTGCCTGAGGCCTAGATGACGGAAGACAGGCAAAGACACAGCCACTTACTGTCCTCGTCCCGTGGTAAAATTTCCGGCGCTACGCCATCCGTCCACCATTCTTATTGATTCCTGTTCCGAGAGCCTACACCTCAGAAGCCGGCTTCTGAGAAACTCATCCCGCTAGCATGCCCCAAAGAAAGACATCACCAAGCCTTAAGACCGAACTCGCAAAGTTTGCCAAGCTGTCCAACATTCAGAGCGGCCTCCCTCCAATACTGCGCAGTGCACCAGCTCTGGCCATCTTGGCAGGAGAAGCCATCGCTAGTTGTACAAATGGCCGCAACACTATCGAGGAATTGATACTGGGCCCTGATGAAACTTTCATGCTCCAGGGTCCTAATGGTAGACTGCCCACGAAGACGAACCAACAGGGCGGGGATGGGTCGAGGCTAGGGGTGATGGTGATGTGCGCAAAGTGTCGCCAAGGCAGGACGGGATATGATCCCCGGGCACAGGCCGAGGGGTTTTCGGATATGCGATTCTACGGTTCTCGTAGGGCATTTGATGGAACGTGCAATAATAGTGCCGGACAATGGATGAAATTCGTTCAAAGTCATGTGGCTCGCCTTCCACGAGATTGAGCTTCGCGCCGAGCAAATGTATGAACAGCATGGCCTCCTTCTCCACTCAGATGAAGAAAGACCTTGGGCTGTCCAGTTATTGTATATTGATTTCTTTCTTCACTTCTATACGCAAGCGGTAGTGCCATCTGAATAATTAAATCCTCCGCGTACGACATCCTTGGGAAACCCCTTCGTTGAGGCACGCTGAGGCGCTCGGTCAGGGTGCAAGGCGAGTCATTAGCCTTTGGCACGTGTTAAATGAACTATAGATAAAATCATGAGAACGCCTCGTATTGTTTGTGAGACGATAAGGTTGCCGTTTGGCGAATGTGAGCAGGCTGTTCTACGACTCGATGAACCTGGTGTAAGTGTAAGGTGTTACTTCACGGCAAGAAATTCCACCTAGAGGAGTGTTGAGAAGATTAGGATTAAAAGGATGGAGTCTAATATAGAACTACACGCACAAATAATGACAATACAGACGTAGATTGCATCATCTCAAACCTGTCCGGATGCCAGGCTAACAGTGTCTGCTTTCTCTAATGTCTCCCCGCACATCCTCAAAAATACAGCACCAAGCTCGGCTCGGTGTAAGGGTATGAGGCTAAAAAAGAGCGACGCGGTGATTTGGAAGAGTGTCTTACGATGTAGACGTACGGGATAGGTATTTTCGACGAAGGTGAAGAAGACTTCCTGCAGCTCTTCCAGGAGGTCTTTGTCAGCTCTCTGGAGAAGTTGCTCTTCATTGTTGATAATTTCAGCCAAGTTATGGTTGTTCTCATCAACGAATAGAACATGATCGTACCCGCAGAGTGACTGCAGGACCTTGGCCAAGTCGTAGTAAATATCTCCTTCAGACGTCAAGGTATTGCCGAGTTGACAGCGAACGTCAATGAACCGCACGGCGTCCTCGTCCTCGGTTAAGATGATATTGCTAAAGACCGGGTCCCCATGGATAAGTGGCGCATGTACTGCCTGGTTCTCTGCCTCGTACGCCCCTAGAAATTTGTCCAGTCTGCTGAAGATGGCTGCAGCTTGCGGTCCGAGAGCATCATACCGCCCACGATAGTCATCATAGCGGCGACGCAGTTTGGAACCGTAGTTGGCGTAGATGTCAACGCAACGACCAGAATACTCATGCGAGTGCTTTTCCAGCTTGGACTCAAGAGCCGCAGAGAGCTCGAGGCCTCGTATCTCTCCCTGTCCAGTGGTGTGGAGGGTATGAAGAGCCTTTAAGGCTGACAGAAAACGGCCTTTCGTAATTGAGCGACCGACAAGCATGTGAGAAAAGGTGAGCCCCCGGCAATTCTCCATTGTGATTGTATAGGTACCAGTCTCGGCAATGAACTCGATACCGTAGACGGAGGGAAACAAATGGGAAACAGTTGACGGCATGTGCGAGTAAAAATAAACCTCGCCAAGGATGTTCTCAGACTTGCTGGACTTGATCACCTTGTTACCAATAATTTGAATTGTGTTGAAGTCCCGAGCCGGAATCATATTGGTGATCTTGGAGCAGTTGGTCTCTTCCGAAGACGCTTCTGGTAGGCCAGGTAGGATTTGGTCCTCCACCAGCCAGCCTATCTCCCGCATAGTGTCGATGTTGGCATTGACAGCGAGGTCGTCAACATATACGTCAGCGTGGGGCTTCCCAAAGTGAATTTCGTCGTATGGAATTTTGTATTTGGCCAGTTGGGTGAATGTGATGAGCCCAACGTCCGCAAGGACAGAACCTGCATTTCCACCATGGGTTCGCATTCTGCGCGCCGTTTGCTTTGGAAACAATCAGCTGTTTGAAACCAAAATGTATATTGAAATATTCTCTCGTCAGAATTGCCACCTGTCTGGGGATGACCTACAATGATAATGTAATGGCCGGCCTTGTGAAGTTGCTGGACAAGTGCGATGTTCTTCTTGATCGGAGGGCACGTGGAGTACTCGCCCGGAACGCTGGGCGCGCCGACGAGCGTCATGTCTAGGTCAAAGCAGAAACGGCGTTTCTTCAGGGTCGCGAGAGGTTTGTTTGTTTCGCGTTTGAGAAGCTGCAAAAACTCCTGCAATTGCTGGGGAGTTCCCACACAGCAGACTTCGTGCCTCTTTGCCGGCAACCCAATGAACGGCACACCGCTTTGGATCATATGAGCAACCAATTGAGATGTGTAATACTCCCCAACCTCAGTACCCGCGTGGCGCCTCATGTCGATGTTCTCGGCGGCCTGCGCCCTAAGCACTTTGGCACTGGGGAACACGTATGCCCCGGTATTGGCTTTATTTGAAATGGCTTTCTTTTCTTGAATGTCGACAATGACTTCAAGACCATCCCTACAAATAATCAACATTTCGAACTGTCATAGAATGGATAGCTCTAATGTACTTTGCCTCTGTCTTTATATATGAGAATGTGGGTTTGTCGCCGTTATCAGGGAAGTAGAAGCAGCCGCCGTAGTCCGCCGGCATGTTTCGAATATCGCGGAGGATATCAAACCAATAGAGAGTGTCACAGTCAAGAGACACCGTCCTTCGATCGAGATGTTTCTTCGTCATGCTCTGCGAAACGACGTGCAGCTATGAAAACAAGTGTTTTAGTCAATGGGACAACTGATGTTCAGGATTGTTCCCCGGTGAATTGGATGTGGTCAAGGCTCACAGTCTCGCTGGCACCCTTGGTCCGATGGCGCAGCCTCAAGACATGGTGTTCATGATTGCCAAGAGACTTGGTAATGAGCTCACCAATGCGAAATTCGTCGTCGATATCCTCGTTGACAGCGATCCATAATGTATCGCCTCTTTGAAGACTCAGGCTGTCCAAAAGCCAAAGGAGCATGGGCCGACCAACGATGTTGATTAGCGGCTTGGGATAGCGATAACCGTGCTTGGCGAAACGCGAGCCGACACCGCCAATTGGGATGATGATATTCAAGGGCTGTTGATTAACATCATTCGTGATGGCAATGTCGCCCATAGTGCTGGACGTAGACGGCATTTTGCTTGGGCAATAACTTCAGTGCCAATAGCGATAGAGCACTTTCTCATTGAGAGGGGGGAGGGGGGAGGGCAAAGGGCAGCGGGGATAATTAAGAACGGTAAGCCCTTAAAACAGAGGCTCTTCCATGTTAAATCGAAGCCGCATTGATAGGAAAGTCACAAGCATAACGATTGAAGGAGAAACACAGCCTCTTCCTTTACGTCTTACACGAACGCCCCTTACGTGTAAGCTAAATGCGCCACATGGCTAAACCAACACTTTAAATTCCACCAATCCTATCTAGTACATGACCCAGACATCAAGATATTCCACTGATTTCCCTCTTGACCAAGGGGCTAGCTATAGTCCCGAATCATATCTTGATACGCTATCTTAGCTTTTATTAGCTGTTTGATTAGCAAAGGCGTATTTGCCTCCAATTTCTTACGCCGTTTCTGGATATGGCATGATTTTTCCGTCTCCACTCGTGAAGGCGGCACAGCAAGCCACTAGAGCTATTGGGTAGCTAGCTGGGCTTTCTGAGGCGGATGGCTCTTGATCCTAGGCAGTATGGTCTTGAAATCAGGATAGCTGCGCATTGACAGAGTTGCTTGATTCCACGTGCCCCTGTGAAGTAATTTTTTTTGGCAATACTCGTACTGCGCCGCTTTGCCTTTCCAATAGAAACCCCTTTATTTTTGGATTGCGTGATTTTGGCGAGTAAGTAGGCCACAGGAAATGGAAGCGGTCGCGCTGTGCCTCGACGTTCTCAACCTTCATCCTGTACGCGTACTTGTTCCTCAGCCTCATCCATCTGTGTTGTCATCATGACGCGACTTACTCCTAACCAGGGCCAGCATCACTGAAAGAGAAAGAGAGAGCCGGAAACTGTTTACAGCCCAGGGTTTCGACCACCCGGAAAACTTTCACAACGAGCCTGTCGCTCTTCTGGTACCGTCCCCAGAAAGTCGCTCTTTGTACAACGCTTCCGAGGACGGATCAGACGAAACCGGGAACATGGGTTCCTTCAGCAAGAGTCTGACGAAACTACCAATTTTCTCTCTGCCAGTCCGGGGCAGGCGTCAATATGCCATCTACAGTGCTTGCGGACTGATCATAGTTCAGGTCGGCGTTGGTATCATCATAAAAACCTCACAAACAGATGGCACGTACGCCTTTTCGCCTTCGGCTTCCGTTACAATATCCGAGCTGCTGAAGATGCTTCTGTCTACGGCGCTATTTTACCGAGAATGCAAAGCTCGCGGAAGGAGTAGGACACCCGAAAGACGATCTAGTCTCGGCGAATCTGAACCGCTCGCGACTGAGCGATCCTCGAACGATATTGGAGCAAACGAGGACGACAAGGATGTCTTGAGAAGTGACTTTGCTGTGGATATTGAGCAACCTGGAATTGCCCAGCCATTGCCACAGCTGAGCCTGCAAACCTTTTGTGGTTACATTTTCAGGGAGGTCTCTGAGGACATAGCATTTGGACTCTGCAGCCTCGCACTCTTCTATGTGCTTATAAACAACTTGGTATGAGGCTTGAGTGTTCCTTGCTCCCCGCTCTGTGCTTACGCTCTGCAGATATTTATCAGCTACCAGGTTGCTGACCCAGCAACAATTCAATTGACCAAAAGCGGCGTTACCTTCATTACAGCCTGGGTATTGAAGATAGCCCTCAATACGAAAATATCAAATATCCAATGGACGGCCATTATACTGCAGGTAGGCTAGATGGGACCAGTGCGTTTCCTTCATCATGCTAATCGCGGGCCAGATCTGCGGCCTTGTCGTGACCCAATATAATCCGAAATTAGGCGCGGCATACCCTATTGGCACCTACGCCCTCTTGCTCCTCCAAGTGTTACTGAGCGCCGTGTCTGGTGTCATCAACCAAGCTCTTCTATCAGCTGAAGGGTCCAGCTTGCATGCTAGCAACCTGATACTTTATGGCGCTGGCGCCGTCATCAACTTCCTCTGCCACATCACGCTCCGAGTTCTGAAACCGGGAGAACCAGGCTTCTTCGAAGGCTACGGAAGCTTTGAAGCAATCATGGTAATTGTGAACAATGTTTTTATAGGGCTTGCCATCAATGCAGTTTATAAGTGTCAGTCTCAAACTGCGTTCCATGGATTGGCATCAAGAGTGGTTCTGACTGAATACAGATGCCGATGCCGTTGTCAAGTGCCTTGCAACAGCGGTTGCAACTGCTATTTTGCTCTATATTTCGCCTATAATCTTTGGCACAGCCTTCGAATTTTTGGTGCTTCCCGGCACCGTTGTGGTATTCGCTGCCTCATGGCTCTACGCGAGCAACGCCGAGCCTCAGAGCCCCAAGCCCTCTACTCCCCAGGATCAATCTGGCACCCAACCCTACGGCCATCGAGGGATTTTCCGGAGGTTCAAGCGTGTATGCTTTGCTATAGCACTCTTGATGACTCTGGCCGTAGTGGCTGTACTCAACGTAAGATTTTCCGGCACGGTCAAAGATAAAGTCAGCCATCCAGCGCCTGCGGCAAACAGCTTCTCGCCGTTCAAAGACAGTCTTGCTTTCATTCGGTGGAACTCGGCACACCCTGAGCGAATTCCTCAATTGAAGAAATACGATCCCTTCTTCCATGCTGTTCACATCTCGATGCCGGATGCAGACGCGGGTCATGGCCCAGACTACCACGACCTGGAGCTTGATCAATTCGCCAACGCTTACACCATCTACATACAAGTTGCGCGTACGATGAAACTTATCCTGGATACGAGCCCTACGATCGACGGTCTCATGTATTTCCACTTCGACGCTTGGATTGACCCATTAGGTTGGGGCAATATGGACCGCAACAACATCCATTTTCCTGCAATTATCAATGAAGGGGACGAGGGGCCCTGGTCGAGGTGTCTGACAGATGTGAAAGAGTACAGCTGGTGGGGTTGGGACCATGGCCATCATACGGATGCTATGGCAGCCGCTGCGGCTGTAAAAGAGTCAAACTCAACTTACGTGGTCCAGGCTACGCAGTGGTGCGTAGGATGGAGCGACATCTACTACATCCCGCGGCGTTTCTTCAACGACTTCATCTATCTATCCGAGGCCTTCTCTAGATTCGAAGTCTTTCATGAAGTGGCCATACCCACCATGGTCCATATAATCGACAACAGCCGTCGCAACAACCCTTACACGCCTGTCGTTGATCACGTTAGTGATTGCTGGGGCAGTTGCTGCAAGTCTGGACCTGCAACAAAGGACGTTCTTGGGAATCGTTGCGGCCATCGTCTGGACTATCTCAATGAGAACGTGACGGGAGCCTTTTACGAAAAGCTAGAGGCTGAAGCGAAGTGGCTGAATACGACGGGCTAACAGCCGCATTCATTTTTCTTGATCTAGACCTTGTTCAACGATGCCATCACGGCGCATAGAGGCTGGCCGAAATTGTACCAACCTTCCTGTCGACAGTATCTGTTTTATTAGTCCTCATTGCCAACTGGCGTTCCTTCAGCTTGGCTCACGTTGCACTGGCCAATTGGCCATGGTCCAGCCTCTGAAGATGAAGAGCCTGCGCGGAAAACTCCCCGGTCCAACATGAAGGCCCGTACGGGGAGACCGCAGAGGTCTTGGTTACTTTGTAAATAATAATTCAAGGCATGGTGGAAGGATCCAGGCATATGAAGATAGTGTTGTAGAAGTTAAAGAGCACATGTAATACAGCAGCCTCAGCTGACAATTGCTAAGGCATAAAATATGGACCACGAGGCGGGATTAGCATCGTGGCATATGTCTAACCTAGAGCCCTAGTTGCCTAGCACGTCGGTCGGAAGTTTCTCCCCAGGGCGATGCCTACCTTGGAAATGATTGACAAACTTATGCTAGGAAGGGCTGCCGGGAAGAGGCATGATGACCGGGTATACTGAGCACACGACGACTTCAAATTGTTCCCCGACGCTCGCAACAAAGTAGAGGAACGAATAGGGCATATCGAGCGGGCCGCGCATAGTGATGTGCGTTCGGCGAAGTTTGAGCATGCGGTGGGACTAGGTTTCGGTCCGACCTCGGAATAGGTTAGGATATAAATATCCACATAAGATATTCTACGAATACAGAGCGTGGCCCGCAACGTTTTATGACGTCGGCTGTCTGCGTCGCACGCAGTGGACGCCGGGATGGTTGATGACCCTGGGTATTGGTGTGGGGTGATGCAACTATGCGCCCGGGATGTCGGTGGATTTGCGTCCATTTGGCCTTGTCAGAACGAGACGCAGCGGGGCAATCTACACTTGGGCGAAGTCAAACTCAATTTCGACTGCGACAAGCAATCACCTTTGACTGGAGATGTGGACGCCGACCCGTTCTTAGACGAGATTCGGAATCGGCGCTCATGATTCGCGTGCAAACAGCTCCCCCCGGTGATCTCGCAACGTTGACCTCCATTGCCTCCGCGTTGCCAGCAGGGCCAGGCTGTTGTTGATGGTGCGTTCTGGCTCCATCCGGTTGGAAACCCGCACCGCGTCTAATCCCCCTCCTGGCAGGCAACGGGATGCAGTTTTGACAGCCCGCGCAACCATGACATCGAAGACGACCGCAACCTCGCGGATCGACGCAGTGAGGGTCCCGGTATTTCCCAACCGGCCCCGTGCGTGACCCCTTGCGCTAAGAGAGTCCTAGCTGCAGGTACCCGTGCTGGTCGGTGGACGGTGACTGGCTGGCCAGGCTGGAGTTGTGGATAGGCGTGGGCCGCCGAGGACCTCTGTCTCGACCGGGGAAGCGCTGCACGGCCATTGCTGGAGATTGCGCCCGGGGCTCGGCTCCCATCTGGCCAAGAAGGGAAGCTCACAGGTCGACTACGACTACCTAGGTATGGAGGCTGCTCATGCCAAGGCCTCGTCCACAGCGGCCAGGGCGGAGAGCGGGATCATCTCGACGACCCCCTCGTCGTCCTGCCTCCTCCTCCTCCTCTCCGCCGCATTCGCCATCCGTCAACCGCAGTCTTTGAATACCGCGCCGTGGCCGCTTGCTGGAGATTGTCACTCCCTGAATCTCTGCGGCCATTGATACGCACTGCGACGGCAATCCGCCTACGTTCCTTCATCTGCCTGTGCCTTGGCGACCTCCAGCTCGCAGACATCCACCGCCCCAGCGAGCGACCTGACCTATTCGACTCATTTGCTGCGCGCTCGCCTCACTCGTTGTCCCCCGTTCCTTTCCCTGACGCGTGCTCGACGCATGCGGTCCGCCTCTGCTGGCTCAGAGGAGCGTCCCTCGTCCTCGAACAGAAAGGACAATCGTTGTCGAGACATATCTCATCAATCGCCGGCGCCATGCTGTATCGAAGCCTTCTAACCGCTGCCTTTCTGGCGCTTGCCGCCGCCCAGACGCACACCGACTGTAATCCCTTAAATCAGAACTGTCCCGCAGACCCGGCCTTTGGCACCGATGCCCTCTTCTACTTCAACGCCACGCCGTCGAATGACCTCTGGGAGACAACGGCCGGCACCGTCCAGTACGATGCCAAGGACGGGGCTTCCTTCACCATCAACAAGCAGGGCGACTCTCCCACAATTCGCACCAAGTTCTACTTCTTCTTCGGCCGCACCGAGATCTGGCTCAAGGTGGCCCCCGGCCGCGGCATCGTCAGTTCCATGATGTGGCTGAGCGACGACCTCGACGAGGTCGACTGGGAGTTTCTCGGCGGCAACAAGACCCATGCCCTTACCAACTACTACGGCAAAGGCCGCAATGGCACCAACGGCGGTGCTGCGCACCCCATGACGGGCATGCAGGACGATTTCCACAACTACACCACCGTCTGGACCAAGGACCAGATCGACTGGTTCATCGACGGCAACCACGTCCGCACACTGCTGGCCAAGGACGCTAACAACACAAACAACTACCCTCAGACCCCCATGCGCATGAATATCGGCATCTGGGCCGGTGGCGACCCGTCTATGAAGGAAGGAACTCGTATCTGGGCCGGCGGCGACACCGACTACGCCGCCGGGCCCTACACGATGCGCCTGCAAAAGGCGCAGGTCACCGACTATAGCTCAGGCAAGGAGTACACCTTTGGCGACAGGTCAGGCAGCTGGCAGAGCATCAACATTGTCAGGTGAGTCTTTGCAAGTTCCCGAGAGGAGGAGGAGTGATGCTAAGCCGTTGCCGTCCCAGCGGCAACTCAACCGCCTACGAGGCCCTCCACCAGGTGCCCGAACAGTCCATCGGCGAGAAGTGGAATGCCCTCCCTACCGGCGCCAAAATTGGCATCTACGCTGGCGGTGGCGCTCTCGTCGCCGCCGCCATCAGCACTCTGCTGTTCTACTTCATCCGCCAACGCCGCAGGGGTGCCAGCGAGGCCAAGGCCGCCAAGGAGCGTGACGAGACCGAGCGCCTAGAGATGGAGAAGTTCAAGAAGCAGGGTATTAACCCCGACAGCTTCGCCGAGCACGGCCACGAGTACGACGCTCGGGAGATGCGCCAGGGTGGCATGAGCGATGCCGACTCGTATCACGTCCCGGAGACAACTGCTGCTAGCCCTCTGGGCGGTGCGTCTTGGGGCGCCGGTGCTGGGGCGACAGCTGCCGCGATGCGGCCGCCTCAGAGCCCGAGGAGCCCGGCTCCATCGTACCGCGACAACCGCGGACCGGGCAGCCCCCACGGCTTCGATTTTGGCGTGCAACCCTTGAGCCCAGGCAATCCGCGTTCGCAGAGCCCCATGCTGCGCTCACAAAGCCCCGGCATGGGGCCACAAAGTCCCCACGCTCTGCCGCGTGGTCAGATGCGCAGCGGTTCCGCGCCGAATGCGTACATGCGAATGGCCTCGCCGGGACCGCGGGGAGATCATGACCAGGTGAGGATGCAAAGCCCGGGACCCATGGGTGGCCAGAGGAGCTTCACCGATAGCCACCAGGGATACCCTGACGAGAGGCATCAGCAACGGTACCACGGAGGTGATTACCAGCAAGGGCGCAGCGGAAATAATTACCAACAAATGTATGGCGGAAATCTGGGCGGATATAGCTGATGTAGAGGTCTGCGTTTTCCATATTTGCAAAGCTTGGTGTTGGGTGTTGTTGGCGAGCAAGTCCTGAGGGCCTCTTCCTTGTGTTGCCATGTGTTGCTCTGTTTCATTTCTCCAGTTGATTTTGATATCTAGAGCATAGACTCTGTCCCATCTGCGTCAAGTCCCAACTGCTTGTTGCTGCTCTCATGCCAGGTGCTGTAAATCGTCAGTTGTTCGGTTTCTACCTGTATATTAAACCCTCGCCGTTTAGGCTCACACCCGCCTAACTAAAACCCGAACCGACATGGCTCGGATTGCCCGGACTCAACATGTCAATTGTCTGGGATTGCAAGGATGAACAAACATGGTCCTCACAAACGATATGGTCACTTTCCATCCACTGCCTGAAGGCGGCACATGCTCGACGCGGACCCCCACGCTATCCTGTCGCCCGCTAAAACACGGCCCACCTCCCGCCCAACCGCCGTCCCACTTCGACATTGTTATGCACAACGCCGCCGTGTCAACCGTCGGGCTCCGCTGAGGATATCCAGCAATTCCCGCCATATGGGGCGCCTCAGCCGTGGGTGTCTGCGTTGCCGTCAGCGCCGTGTCCGCTGCGACGAGGGCCGACCGTCCTGCCGGCGCTGCATCCATCGCGGTGAGATCTGCGAGGGGTACCGCGATGAGTCGTCCCTCATCTTTCGTCATGAGACGGCCAAGGTGATTGAGCAATCGCGCACGACGCAGGCACCGTCCCCGCCGACCTCACAAGATTCTCCGCAAGTCTCTGCCCGGAAGCGAAGCAAATCAGTTGGCGAGAGCTCGACTTCCCAAGTATCGCCACATGGCTCGTGGCTGAGCGCGGACCCCTCCGAGCTGTCTTCGGCTGAGGCTTCGGGCGTCGAGTTGAGCAACCCCTTTCCATGGCTGAAAGAACTGCCGTCTCGATCACGGAAGCCCGTAGAAGAACAGTCTGTGGACCAGTTCATGGATAAATTCGTCATGTATCCTTGCAACCAGACGTCTTCTCCCGGTTTCCTTGAGCACTTGCCTTGCATGTTCAAAGAAGTCAACGTCGAGGGCCGGCACGCCCTGCGTTGGGCTGTACGAGCTGCCGCATATGCAGACGTCTCAAAGGACCAAGACAGCGATGCGCTCGCAAGCAAGGCACTGCAATGCTATGGGATGGCGCTCAAAGCTCTGGGTGAGTCGCTCTCGACGCCGGGCAAGGTTCCGGATGATTACGACCTGATGACGGTTGTTATTCTGGATATTTTCGAGGTAGAAGTGCGACCCGAGCTACCCATGTTGCCCTTCGTTGACATCCCCAGACGTTGAATACGCCCAACGCAGTCAGCAAAGGGTCCCATGTTCAGGGAATGGCGCAGATACTCCGCTTGCGGAGTAGCGACCTGGTCTGCAGCTCGCGCGGCTGGAGCTTGTTTCGACTTGCACACCACAGAATAGTATGGCCTCGGGATTGACTGTTGATTTCGTCCGGCTGATATCGCGTAGCAAAAGCAACGGCTAGCGTATAACATGCCATCCGTGGTCGAGTCATCCGACTGGCTCGACCAGCTGAACGACAGTGAGCCTTACTGCCGTCTTGAGAAGAGTACCAACCACATAGGTGAAACGTGCGAGCGGGCGCAGACATTGCTGGGCCTCATTGATGCTGGTGGGCTACCGGCATCCACCCTTGTCGGTATGATTGAGGAACTGCATGCCTTAGACCAGACGGCAGTGAGTTGGCGGCAGAAGCCAGAATGGTCTTTCGTCAGCATAGCACTCTCCGAACGGCCAGATCTAGCGCCGGCGGCGCGGGGCGTCACGGACACGATCCAGCTGCACTCGGACTTGTGGATGGCCTATGAATGGAATTATCACCGGACGGCACGAATCATATTCCTCCAACAGCTATTGCGATGCTCAAAAGCTGTTTTCCAAACCGCAGGCCTACAAGACGTTGAAGAGCAAATGCTCAACACCACGATAGTAGAGTGCACCCGGACGATACAGTGGCTCGCCGACGAGTTCCTCGCGACTGTGCCTCAGTCTTTCGGTGATGTCAACCACCTGGGTCAGCTCCACGACAGCGAGCGTGGCCCGCCTCGCTGCCGCGCCATCGGCGGGTACCTGCTTCTCTGGCCGACACGCACCGTCAAGTCAGAAGAGTCTGCAACGAGCCGAGGGCAGAAAGAACGCGCGGAGAGAGTATTTGCAAGAATTCGCGACTATACTGGCATGAAAGTTCTTCTGGGTGACAGGAGCATCATCTGATTCACTAGATCTGCCTCCTTCAATTACACGCTGCGCATCTATGGCTACATTGCAAAAGGGAATCTCCCGATACGCGCCACATCAAATTTACAGACCATATCTCGCCTCACCTCACCTCCTGACGGCGATCTCATCCAGCTCTGTCCCGTCTGCCAACTTCACCTTTTCCGCACCGACCGTCACAAAACCGATGCGGCACATCTCGTCCGTCTTGTTAACCCACTGGTGGTTCACGCCGCCCTGGACGATGAACTCGCCTGCCTTGACCGTCCTCTCCTCCCCACCGTCGAGCCTGATGATGATCTCGCCGCTGAGCACGATCGCATAGTCCAGGCTCAGCGTCCGGTGCACGGGGACGACGAAGTTGGGAGCAATGTTGCTGATGCAGAAGATGACGCCGTTGGGCGGGCAGCGGGGGATCATATTCGGATAGTGCTGTGCAGGCTCGGCATTGTTAACCGGCACCGCGCCGCGAACGTCGAAGACGGCAAAGGACGAGCCTGCTGGCCCCATGGGGTGAAATAGAGGCACTGGGCCGTCGGTAGCGAACATGGCGTTCCCTGCTGCGTCATGCGTCGTGACGACCACTCGCGGTTCCGAGTTGGGAGTTGGCATGGCCGGGTTGGTGGGAACGGCAGTGCTCGAGGTTGAAGTAGACATCTTCGAGAGTGGGCAAGGTAATGTGCGAGAATAGCCGGGCCGCGTGGGGAGATGAACTGTGAGTGTATGGGCTGCAGTTGGCAATGAGTTTGTTCTGATGATGAAGCTGTCTGTTAACTCAGCTGAGTGGAGGAGTTGAGAGTTTACTCTGACAGAGGCAGTGATGTTGACTGGATGCCTGGCGAGATGGCGATACTGAATCAAACCAGCTATTTTCATGCCTTCCTTGACCTTATTTATACACGAAGTGTCTCCCCGCGATGAGAACTGGAAAGGCCGGACCTTCGCGCGTCCTACCGAAAGTGCTGGAGGAGTGCAGGGTTGTTCGCGCTGCCTTCTATATCGGGAAGATTGTGGCGCTAGGCGCTGATGGCCCGAGATCGAAGCTCGCGCCGCTAACCGCAGACGGAAATCTGCACGATGCTCCCGCTATCCCACCGTAAACGCCATCACGACTTGTCACTTGGCAAGCATCTCGCAACAGTCTTTCCCCCCCTCTCTTCTATTACTCATGCAATCAATTCGCTTCCATGGCCTTCTTTTAGCTCCAGCTCCTTTGCTGCATCTAAAGCAGCTTAGCCATCGGGCTACAAGGAGGTTCGAAGTCCGCCGACACCATGTTTCAAGGCCGACGCTTTCAACTCTACAACAATTTCCCAATTGCAATCCGCTCCTTTCAACTGACCATTCAAGCCATTTTTTTAGTGTGTTATCAGCCTTTTTTTTTCCTTCTGTGGCACGCGCAGAGCCCACCCCTTCTCCTCCACAGCACGGATATGGCTACTCATTGGACCAGGTCCCGTTAACAGTTGCTATTCGCATTACAGCCCTTGCCTCGTGCAAAAATCGGGATCTCCATGGGGAAATGCTTAAGGAGTGATGTGTCAAACGAAACCTTCGGCATGCGCCCTCAAGAAAGTGCTTGGAACGGCCATGGTCGAGACAACGGGGCGCTGCAGTGATGGTACACGGCAAACCTATCAATGACAAGCCAACCTAGGGGCCAACCCTCAGATGGGAATGGCAGGATGAAAATGCGTCAAGCTGACTGCAGGCCCTAAATTGAACTTCCAGCAGTAATCGATCCCTGTTCAATTTGCTCCCGTACGAGAGACTGGCCTCTCAAGTACTCGAAAGTACCTACGGTGATGAATTTGGCCATGATTCTGGTTTGTTCATGAGGGCAACGAGAAATTTGGCATCTTTCCTCGGAGCCCGGTAAGGGACATGAAGCTCGCCCATGCTGCTGCTGGTGGCCACGGTCGTAACATGGTCCCGCCGATTGCAGTGTAGAGGGCCGTGTTTCCTTTGCGTTGCATCATGCGCCTCCATATGTAGAGTATCGGGTACACGGCGCCAGCGAGCACAAAGATGACGCCACCTACTTGGATGCCAGAGGCGCCAATGCTCGTCTTGGGTGGCGCATTGAGAGGAGGGCGAACACTGGAGATATCGCTAGCCATGATTACGGGCAGGCCATTTTCCATGTCGATAACATATGTTGATCCAAGGACGGCGCCGTGAGCGTCGAGGGCAGCAGCGCCAATGTACCGACAAGTCGAATTGACGGGGAGCTGGATAGCTGTCTCGAACCCGCTCCGGGGAGCTTCGGCTACGAGGTTCTCGTGGTTGTTAATCTTAGTAGCATTGTCCGCCGCCAGCTGCGATGTATAAGCGATGGACCATGAAACAGATGCCACAGAAAGGGAGTGCATACCACAGCCCACGATTTCACATCAGTCGCCCCGTTCCACGAGAGAAAGACGGTTGCGTTTGATGTTGTCCGATGTGGTGCATCGACAGCCACGCTTGGAGGCCACGTCGGTTTCCCCTGCCACTCATGCTTGCTGACGCGATAAGCAAACATGTCGTTTTTGGCCTTCACGCCAATCTTGCCGCGCTGGAAATCCATGACTGGGGTTCCGTCGCTCTTGTACTCAACAAAGCCCGCGTTGTAGCCCCAGGCAATCAAAACGTTGCCATTTTCGAGTTGCTGCAGCCCTCCCATGGCCCCAGAATTGACATTTTGGGGATGAAAGTACTCCTGGACCACACGAGCCGTCATATTGACGGTGTCGATCTCGAGATGCAAGCCCCGGCTCTCGCACTTCCCTTGACAGCGTCCGTTGACACTGACGTGGTTGTCAAATAGGGTGATGTGGCTCTGATTGTGGTAGAAGCGGGCGTCATGTTGCCAGCCAATGTTGGTAGCCGTGCCGTTGCTCAAATCTCGAAACTGATTCCTCTTGCCACCGAGGATCCAGATGGGGTGCCCATCTTTGCCGCTTATGAGAGTAATGATCGACAACTGGCGGCTGGATACAAGGTAGTTACCATCGACAGTCTGTCGGTTGGTATCATGAATGTCAGCAACGCTCATAACGACACGCCGGTCTATAGCACCGCAATTTACCTTTTCAACCGAGTTTATGTGAAAAAAGTCGAAGCCCATGTCGGGTGCCACCCCGAACTTTGCTTCGTACCTGGCAAACGTGTCGCCAAGGCCAAAGTGTTTGGAGGCATTCCAATCGAACAGCACCTCGTTAGTTTCTGGATTTACTTCCTGAAAGCCGCTATCCATAAGCAGCGCTACCTCTGGTCCACCGACGGCCCTACAGTCATACGGGATGTTCCAATATACCGCAAAGATAATCGTATTATCCGACGTAAACCTCAGCTCGTGCATATCGGCTAGCGCGCCGTCGCGTCCCTTGGCCGAGACGTTGTACTTGAGGTTATAATTCTCATCGTATACTAAGCCATAGCCCATCGCGTGGCCACGGCTATGTTCGCCCTCCCAGAATACCATATAGCGGGTGCCATTGACAACTTGCATGTTGGAGGAGTACGCATTGTCGTAGCGCTGGTCGGCGTAGACGAGACTCAGGTCGCGAGCATCGAAAATCATAGGGCCCGCTTTCATATGGCCATAAACAGTGCCGAGAAAGAGGTACGGGGCAGAATCGACTTGCGCGAGGTCTAACGAGTTGACTTGGAACAAGGGCGCGATAATGCTCGAAGAACGGAACGTTTGGTTAGGAAAGCCTCCGTGTGTGTCGATATAGGCCGTGAACTTGTTAATGTCCGTGAAAACGTCCATATCGGCAGAGGCAAAGCCGGCCCCGGACAGCAAGGCGGCAATGCCGGCCGCCGCATACCAGCGGGGACCCATCGTAGGGGACGCCACGATAGAATAAAAGACACAGTACCTGATCAGAAGCAGTGACGAGGAACAATGCCCTTGTCACAGAGTCGAGGTCTTCGGGATCCAGGCCTGCGGTGATGGACAAAGGATTGACTTGTGCAAGTTTCCTACTCAAACCGAGGTAAAGCAGCGACCCGCTGCTTCGCAGTCAGCATTGTGGCAGGTACTGCTATAAGCCGACTCGAATTAAGGACCGCGAGCTGTGCCATGGAACGGAGCAAGAAAAAGGAAAAAGGCAAAGGCGACGGAAATGAGCTCGAGCAAAACATGAAAAGATGGCTCGTGGAATTGCGACCGTTCAAACAGGCGCAACGCCATTGGACCGGGGTTCAATTTAGTGCTTGACAGCCTTCATCCTAGGATCAAGCCAAGGCGCGACTACACGACTCAAGCTATCGTGAGCTGGCGGGATTGCTGGCGTCATGCAGATACAGCATTGAACCCTGGAAGTCTTTGTCGGGTTCTTATGTTGGAGCCGCCTCATGCATTTACAGCGGAATACTACCGCCGCGAATGATAAAAGGAGAATTTCCTGGTCCAGTGTCCGCTGTTGTCCCTGCACCAACTGGATTCTGTGCTTTATGGATTTAGGCGCCGTTGCTGCCCCTGGATGATCGACACCGGAGGTGGCCCCCGGCTCGATTCGGGCCCTGAGCGCCCGCTTAAGCGGCAGCTCCTGGACGTCCGGGTGCGGGGCTGGTGCTCAGCTGCCCCTTGGCCCTGCATCCGATCGCCTCTCCGGAGACTTCCCAGCATGCGGGGAATCCCATGACCAACGAGGCATAGCTATCGTTACCATACATTATTTAGGCTTTAAGGAAACTGTGCTTCATGGAACAAACCAATGGGCTACCGGAGCTGCACTGGGGAATGTTACATGGAAATACAAGTATGAAAGGTTCCCCTAAGGCGTGCACCTACGGGTACGGGCTCCTGGAAGAAGAACATTTGTTACAATCAGCAGCAAGCAGGTATATACGTGCGAGGGGACCAATTTAGCTTCGATGGATGCTAGATTGTCCATTCGCGGACAACGATAGGTAACTGGGAATGCACATACTCCGTAGGTAGGTACACAATGAAACTACCGATTCGATAGTCTGGAACCCACTCGACCTCGTCCACATTTACAACTCGGCAGACTAAAATCGCCGGCCAAGCCCCGTCTACAGTACAATTCGGCCTTTGAGCACCAAGAGAGGAAAATATTCCCATACTATGCATACACCAAATTCGGCATTTAACTACGGAGTACTGATATTCCCTACAGAGGTGGACATTGAGTTCAAGTGTTGAATCCTGCCCCGCTCCTTGGAAAAGGAAAAGAAAGCAGAACGCGACGTAATCACCGCGCTAATAATACACTCTCAATGCATCAGGGGTTCTTCTTTATGTTCTTACTCCAGCCTCAAAGCCACGCATGGACCACACCTAGGAGGTCGTGCTGTTCACGAAGCCAGCGGATGGCATAAGCAACCAAGTTGCGCTCGCATCACGGCTACATGTTATAGTGAAGTTCCTGTCCTTACCACACGCTTGGCATCTTTGCTCAAGTACGACGAACGGGTTTTAGGACATCTGCCATCCAGCATTGGATCTAATGTGCGGTCTCAGTCGACGATCAAGACGCTTCATTATAACAATTGTGTATTGAGGATTCACAGCGCACGACGAAACTAGAAAGGTGTCATGACATTGGCTGTTGATTGCGGGGTTGGTTTTGGCATGATCGCGTGCAGCTGACAGCTACCTAACAGCGCTTTCGGGCGCCGCGCGCCCGTCACCTTCGTTTCGTCATCTCTGAAGTAACGTCAATCTGTCATCGTCTCAACGGTCGGTCCGAGGCACGATAATAACCTGAAGACACTAAGTCGCTCCCGCCCAGCGCAATACGGCCGTTGACGGTCGTTCTGCATTTGGCCTGCTAGCGCGTTAGTGGACTCGAGTTCAAGCGGTTCTCTCACAGGACGAGGCCCTGGATTTTCGGATGATTCCTCTCCGACGACGACGCACAATGGATGACGAGTCGGGCAATGCAAAGTCCGTGGGTCTCACTACGCTTCCGTTTGACATAAAACGCTCCATCTGCATGCTTTTTTGTGAGCACTGCCGCGAAGAGCCTCTGCGTCGTCCTTGCAGTCAAGATCAACTTGAGCGAGCCAGCGATCTATCTGCCCTCTGCGCGCTGTCATTAACATGCAAGGACCTGGCGTCCGCAGCGCAGCCTGTCATCTTCCACCGGCTTGTGCTCGACATCCCCGGCCATCTGGGAATCTTCCAGGTGTTAGTCAAACGCCCTGATCTTGCGCATTCTGTGAAGCAAGTTGTGCCCTTTGACTCGAGCCAGGATTGGGCAGAGCATTTACCAAATCTCGTCGACTTCCTCCTGGACCTGGCTCCGAGACTGCATCTCGAGCCCCCCACCAGTACAGGAGTGGTCAGGGCTGAGGTCGGCCCAGCCTTGACAACCTTCGCCAACCACGTGCTTATATCACTTCTTCCGGGACTCCAGGACTTGGTAATGACACCAGCCTCCTCATATTGGGATCCCGAATTGATGCACACGAACACGAGCTGGCTCGAGAACAGATTCAAGGCACTGGGGGGCACGTCCAGCCTACCCCATCTTCGCTTTCTGAGGCTCGACGCCCCCTTTTTCGGTGGTGGCCTTTCTCCCATTCTGCGCGGTATGCTCAGCGAGGCCGCACTCAGCCTGGAGCACCTGGTGATATTTGGAGGCGACGAGGTGCATGTGCGTTGGAATCGGTTTCGAAACATCTCTCAAGATGACGCATTTCTACCAATTCTTCCGAGGCTTCGGACCCTCGAAGTCCAAAACTGCGAGGTTTGGCAGAACCTCTATTTTCTGAGAACATTGATAAGACGCAGTCCTATAGATCGCTTCAAACTTTGGTCGCATGCCTGGAGAGACTCTTGCCCGGATCATATGCCAACCGCGCAGCGAGTTCTCGAAGCTCTCGGTTCTTGCAGAGAGACGCTGACGGAGCTTGAAATTGATCTCAATCTTCAACATGGAGACCGTGCCTCGGGTCTGCGAATGATATTGCAAGAATTCCCAAAACTTGAGACGCTGAAACTCGATGAGCGTACCTTTTGTTGCCATTGGCTAATGGCGGGTTATAAGCGCTATGACAGCGATAACAAGACGTGTCTGACCAACATTTTCCCGCAAAATGTGAAGAAGCTGGTCATTCGGGTCACGGAGAGCGGAAGGGCTTGGGGGGATATTTCTCATCTGGGTAAACAAGTTGCCACCGGTGCGTTTCCGCGTCTCGAACGCCTCGCTATTGACGCGCGGCGTGACCCTCGGGGAAACATGTCCGCTAGGGAGTTTGAGACGCTGCTTGGTTTCTACCGACGTGCTTTACAGGGGGCATTCAGGGACACCCTCGTGCACGTGTCCGTTGATGCAAGCCAGCAAGGGCACGAGATTGTTGGTCTGCGCCATCATCGATTGTTATCTTGAGGCGGGGACGACTTCAATTCCTCCTATTCCGGGGCAATGCAAGCGAAACCTCAACCTTCCATGGGGCTCCCTACCAACAAAGACAATGCAACTTGGATACTGTTGCGCTTCGGGCCATATATTTTCCAATGGCGGACGGTCAGGCGTTCCGTTGCGTTGATCGCAGGCTGCCACCTGATACCCTCTTCTTTTGAAGCTGATGGACCGAAAATCCGAGTATCAAAGAAGGCGATTCTCGCGGCTGATCCGAGCGAATCGATTTCCGGCAGCGCGACTCTACGCATACATGCGACGACCTGAAATATTCGAGCTTCGATTCAATCCTTCAAGTGCATTGCAGACATGAAATGGGTTTCATGGGATGGCGTGTCGAGATTAAGACTAGGGGCACGAAGACTCTGGAAGAGCACAGAGTGAGTCATTTAATAGCGAAGCTTACGTTCAGTCAGCCCTCTCAGTAGAGCGGTATCAAACATTCGTCAGCCATGAAGGCATCTATTTGGAGATTTGCAGCAATCGCCACTAATTCCTTGTCTCGTAATACTCTGGCCGCAAGAGCTCCTCATTCAAAGCTGAACCTACTTCCAAAACTCTCCAAGTAATCACTTTTGCCCAGAGGCACGCCCTCCTTCCTCAAGATTCCATACGCCGTGGTGACATGAAAAAACATATTGGGCAAGCTATACCCGTATATCAGCGCGTAGCCAGGAAATGGCGCCCTCTTGCCCTCGCTTCCAACTCCCAGAGATACTGTCTCGTAGATACGGCTGTTGATCAAGTCCCTGTCCGCCTTGGCCAACACCTCCTGGGCCCTTTCGATGCGAGCGTACATATCAGCGAACGTTGCCAATTTGTCCTCGAAGCGGACGGGTTCGGAGCCTGATAGACGAGCGAGCAGCTTCACAGCCGTGTCGGTGGCCACCTCGACCTGGAACGTGAGAGGCAGCATATCGGGGTGAAGGCGGGCTGCGGGCAGGTCGGCAGCATTGGGCTGCTGTTCGGCCTTCTTCAGGATGTGCATCAGGCAGTGGAGGGCGTCCTGTGCCACAGGGATGGAATCATCATATGGAGTGTAGCTCATGATATCGTCAACTATGCTTTTTGCGCAAGGGATAGGTACAACGGGATGGGTTTGAAGATCTAATATTTCAGAGGCGCAGCGTTCAAAATGTCCAGGGAACTTACCGGCAGAAGGTCAACTGGCGGCCATATATATGCAAGGCTCGCCCGCGACATATCTATTTACCTTACGTCTTGGCTTCAACCACTTGCACTGAGCAAGCAGGCAACCACCTTCTGCCAACGGCATGGATCGAGCGAGCAAGACGTGTCCTTTTGTCGAGGCATGCAGGTTGCGAGCTCCTGTACCACTCAGAAGTATCCGTTGGTCGCATACTCTTGCATCCCCCCTGCCCCCCCACTATCCAGGAGGTAGCTTACTGGTCTATGTCGACCGTCATGGCAGTGCCTTGGTTGTCGTCATGCTACCCGTCTCTGTTGAATGTGGCCGGCCTTGCGCTGCTCGCCGTGAGACATCATTCTAGTGCGATTTCACGTTCTCGCGCTTCATAAAGCGACTTGCCCCACTCGAACGAAACCTGAAGTCACGAAGGCCCAGTCACAGAGTCAACAGCGAGTAGCAAGTCTATTTTTGAAGCGCCAAGTACGTATTTACAGGTTCAAATCGCAACATCAAGTCAGGGCACAGAGGAACAACCGCGGCCGGAGCCGTCTACTGTCCCTCGACCTGCTTCAGGAGGCCCTCGAGGTTGATGCTCTTAGGGCGCTCGATGGGCAGGCCCAGGGCGCGGTCCCAGATGAGCTGCGCCAGCGGGCCCAGGCCACGGGAGACGCCGAAAGTGGCGGTGTAGTAGAGCGTCTCATGGAAGCCGTAGTGGTGGAAGAGCACGCCCGAGGACGAGTCAACGTTGGGGTAGGGGTTCTTGGTCTTGCCGTGCTTCTTGAGCACCTCGGGCGCGATGCGGCTGTTCTTCTCGACGAGCTGGAAGACGGGGTCCTTGGCGATCTCGGGGCGCGCGGCAGCGTAGTCCATGAGGGCCTCGAAGCGGGGGTCGGGCTTGCGCAGCACGGCGTGGCCGTAGCCGGGGACGACGCGGCCCGAGTTCAGGGTCGACCAGAGATAGTCGTGGATGTCCTGCTCGGTGTAGGACTCGGGGATGTTCTCCTTCATCTGGAGGATCCAGCGGAGCACCTCCTGGGCGGCAAGGCTGTGGAGTGGTTGTCAGTCTGGATGCGCCTTTGCCCGGCAGGACGTGTGACGGAGACTTACCCGTGGAGGGGACCGGCGAGGCCCTGCAGACCGGCCGAGTAGGACAGGAAGGGATCGCTCAGGGCGCTACCGACCAGGTGGGTGGCGTGGGCCGAGACGTTGCCGCCCTCGTGGTCGCCGTGCAGGGCGAGGTAGAGGCGCAGAAGGTCCTGGAAGTTCTCGTTCTCCTTGCCGCCCTTGCCCAGCATGGCGGCGAAGTTGTAGGACCAGTCCTGGCCGAGGTCGACCTCGGCGGGCAGGGCGCCGCCGCCGCGGTAGGCGTTCTGGTAGATCTTGGCGGCGATGGTGGGCAGCTTGGCCAGCAGGCTGATGCTGTCGTCAAAGGTGGGCTCCCAGTAGTCGGCCTTGTTGAGGCCCTTCTCGTAGGCCTTGGCGAACTTGGACTCGTAGTTGAGGGCGGAGACGGCCATGGCGAACTGGGTCATGGGGTGCAGGTCGACGGGGAAGTCGTCGAGCATCTTGTTGACGAACTGGGGCAGCTGAGCCTTCTCGGCGAGCTCGCGCGAGAAGGCGCGGACCTGGTTGACCGAGGGGACCTGGCCGGTGAGCAGCAGCCAGAACATGGCCTCGGGAAGCATCTCGGTGCCCGTCTTGCCCTTGGGCAGGACCTTCTGGCAGTCCTTGATGGTGCGGCCGTGGAAGCGGATGCCCTCGTTGGCGTCGAGGACGGAGCCCTCCCAGACCATGGCCTTCAGGCCGCGCATGCCGCCGAGAGTGTTCTCGACCTTGACCTCGCCAATGGTCTTGCTGCCGTGGGCCTTGACCTTCTTGAGCAGCTCGCGCTTGGCGGGGATGGCCTCGCGCAGCGTGGCCTTGAGGTCGGGCTCGGCGGTGGCATAGCCGCGGGCGCCGAGGAGGCTGGCGCGCTGCGTCGGCCGTTAGCTGGGCGTCTGCATGTCTCGCGGATGATGGGCGTACCTTGAAAGAGCCCAGGGCTCGCGTGGAGGTGCGCAGGTTGAGGGCCATGGCTGCGATTTGCGGTGGATGTTTACGGATCGTGGGGTAAGTACTCTGAAGCTGGGGGAGATCCGGGGTCAGCGCAAGGACATTGGCGATGGTGAGATGGGAAGAGCGGGGGGGCAGTCCTCACAGTTGAAGGCGAAGGGCAACACGATGATGCGCAACAAGGCCGCCGGAGCAATGGGAAGAAGCAGGATGATCAGCAGCTGCGAGGGATTGTTATGGCAGAAAATAGCCGAGCCGCAGCCGCCGTGGTGGTTGCACGCAAGCTGCGACATGGCAGCCGAGGGCGCCCCGCGGTTGGTGGGATGCAGGGGAGTCTGGCGGGGGGAGCGCAGGTTCGCAGCTCGTCCACAGCCGAGGAAAGCCGCCATGGGCCGGGCCAGCGGGTTGCACCGCGCGCCGCCATTGGCCAATCCTGCCAGCGCCCGCCGCCCGGCAATAGCTGTGCTGGCGCTGTGCCCGTGCTGGGGACGCCGGCGGAGGAGCTCGGCTTTGGAGGCCAGCGTCGTCCGCTTCGTCCGAGTTCCGAGCCGCCTTGCCGCTTGATAACTGCCAGGAACGCATCCGACTCTCCTGGTGCTGCTGCTGACGCCGCCGCTCCCTCCTTGCACCAGGCGACCGAACTCTGCAAACAGCCACGATGATGCAACGGATAGCACGCCGAGCCTCACGGCGCGCTCTGCCCTCGACCGCCGCCTCGTCCTCGCTGCCCTCGCGCGCCCGGCCCGCCCTCACCAGCGTCCGCGCGCTCGCCACCACCGCCAGCATGGCCTCCAACAACCCCTTCTCGCAGGCCGTGTCGCCCGCCGAGGCCTTCCAGCTGCTGCCCGAGTCGCAGAAGGCCGGCGAGGCCGAGGACGCCCTCTACGAGGCCCAGCTCAAGGAGGTCGAGGCCTGGTGGTCGTCGCCGCGCTACGCCGGCATCAAGCGCCCCTACAGCGCTGCCGACGTCGTCTCCAAGCGCGGCACCCAGCAGATCTCGTACCCGAGCAGCGTCATGGCCGCCAAGCTGTTTGAGCTGATCCGCGAGCGCGAGTCCAAGGGCGAACCCATCCACACGAGTGAGTCTTCCTTCACCCCCGCCGTCACAAGTCTTAGCGGCGTCGTCTAACCCACGTGTTCTGCTCAGTGGGCGCCATCGACCCCGTCCAGATGACCCAGCAGGCGCCGCACCAGGAGGTGCTCTACATCTCCGGCTGGGCCTGCTCATCCCTCCTGACCTCGACCAACGAGGTCTCGCCCGACTTCGGCGACTACCCGTACAACACGGTGCCCAACCAGGTCCAGCGCCTGGCCAAGGCCCAGTCCATGCACGACCGCAAGCAGTGGGACGCGCGCCGCAAGATGACGCCCCAGGAGCGCGCCGCCTCGCCCTACGTCGACTACCTGCGGCCCATCATCGCCGACGGCGACACGGGCCACGGCGGCCTCTCGGCCGTGCTCAAGCTGGCCAAGCTCTTCGCCGAGAACGGCGCCGCGGCCGTCCACTTCGAGGACCAGCTGCACGGCGGCAAGAAGTGCGGCCACCTCGCCGGCAAGGTGCTTGTGCCGACGGGCGAGCACATCAACCGCCTCAACGCCGCGCGCTTCCAGTGGGACGTCATGGGCTGCGAGAACCTCGTCATCGCCCGCACCGACTCCGAGTCGGGCAAGCTGCTGAGCTCCGCCATCGACGTCCGCGACCACGAGTTCATCCTCGGCGTGGCTGACCCCCAGCTCGAGCCCCTGGCCGAGACCATCCAGGCCATGGAGGCCAAGGGCGCCTCGGGCGCCGAGATCGACGCCTTCGAGGCCAACTGGGTCAAGGGCACCAAGCTCGTCACCTTTGACGAGGCCGCCGTCGCGCACATGCGCAGCGAGGGCGTCTCCCAGGACAAGATCGACGAGTACACCAACGCCACAGCCGCCGACCGCGACATGGGCATCACCCGCCGCCGCGCCCTCGCCGCGCACTACGCCAAGACGCCCGTCTACTTCAACTGGGACGTGCCGCGCACGCGCGAGGGCTTCTACCACTTCAAGGCCGGCATGCCCGCTGCCACCAAGCGCGCCCTGGCCTTTGCTCCCTACGCCGACCTGCTGTGGGTCGAGACGGGCGACCCCAACGTCGACGTGGCCGCCCGCCTCGGCCGCACCGTGCGCGAGGCGTTCCCCGGCAAGGGCCTCGTCTACAACCTGTCGCCGTCCTTCAACTGGATGTCGCACGGCTTCACCCCCGAGACGTTGCGCAGCTTCATCTGGGACATTGCGCGCGAGGGCTTCGTCCTGCAGCTCGTCTCGCTCGCCGGGCTGCACTCGACGGCCGCCATCTCCACGGAGCTGGCGCGCGCCTTCAAGACGGACGGCATGAAGGCCTACGTCGAGCTGGTGCAGCGCCGCGAGAAGGACCTGAACTGCGACGTGCTGACGCACCAGAAGTGGAGCGGCGCGAGCTACATTGACGGCATCCTGGGGGCCATCCAGAGCGGCAGCAGCAGCAGCAAGAGCATGGGCGAGGGCAACACCGAGGGGCAGTTCCACTGATGATGAAGCGTGCATGCGTCTATGCAGCTGTAGAGTAAAAGCATTGGGGCGGCGTTTTTTGCGTTTCATGACTTCAGGGCAATGTAGAGAAGATGAATCGAGATGACGGTTGACTACTCTTGAGGTTCCAGCAAGTCAATGAATGGGCGACGTGATGGTTAAAGAAAGACTGGGCCGTCGGCTAGAACTGTGAAGTTTAATCGTATATTTGTTTTTTTGTCATTACTAGGTATTTCATATCGCCACTACTGTTCCCCTTGCCCGCCCATGCCTACTCGAGCGACGACTTGAGGGCGTTGTTAGTCGGGGCGGCCGGCGCCGGGCCCTCGGGGGTCACGTAAGCCTTGGTCATGCCACCGTCGACGACAAAGTCGTGGCCGTTGACGAAGCTCGACTCGTCGCTGGCGAGGAAAACGACGGCGTGGGCCTGCTCGATGGCCTCGCCGAAGCGGCCAGTGGGGAAGTGCACCTCGCGGCGGTGGCGCTTGGCCTGGTCGTCGCCCAGCCAGTCCTGCAGCAGGGGCGTGTTGAGGGGCGCAGGGCACAGGTTGTTGAAGCGGAAGCCCTCGCGGGCGTGGACCATGGCAAGCTCGCGGGTGAGGGCGAGGACGGCGCCCTTGGAGGCCGTGTAAGCGAGCTGCGGGGTGGCGGCGCCGACGAGGGCGACGACGGAGGCGGTGTTGATGATGCTGCCGCGCTGCTTCTTATGGCGGCGCAGGGCGAGGACGGCGTGCTTGCAGCCGAACCAGACGCCCTTGACGTTGATGTTCTGGGTCAGGTCCCAGATGGCCTCGGGCGTGTTGACGGCATCGTCGTCCTTGGCGTGCATGATGCCGGCGTTGTTGAATATGATGTCGAGGCCGCCCCAGGCGTCGAGGGACTCGACGAGGGCCTGGACCTCGCTCTCCTTAGAGACATCGCATTTCTGCAGCATCCATTGTCAGCACGCGCCAGCTTGTTGGGCATGTTCGGGGCAAGGACTACGTACCTTGATGTCGACCTTGGCGGCGCCGGGCACGAGCTGCTTGACCTTGGCCTGGGCCTTCTCGAGCGCCTCGAGGGAGATGTCGGACATGACGACGTTGGCGCCCTCCTTGGCGAAGAGGATGGACGTCTCGAGGCCGATGCCGCTGCGGTCGTGGATCAGCAATTGTCACTGAAAGAACGGGGAGGGGACAAGCTAGAAGAGGGGAGAGGAGGGAGTCTTACCCGGCGGCACCAGTGATGACGGCGTTCTTGCCGGCCAGGCGGCCGGGACGAGCAGCAGCAGAGGCCATTGTGAGGGAGTGTGTGATGTGTAGGGCGTAGAGGTCTTGGTGTGGAAGGAAGATGGTGGGAGAAGGAGGAGGAGATGGGAGAAGGGTAGCAGGAGGAAGATGAAGGAGAAAGGAGTTGACAGCTCGAGGCTCAAGGAGGGGGAGGGGTCCACGATATGTGTAGGTGGTTTGTTGGTGGGGTTGGATGTCTCGGAACTGTTGGCGGAGCTGGACCCTAGCTGTCGATAAGATACCGGGTACGGGGAGGGAGCTTATGTAGATGGATCTCGGCCACCGGGGGACACACACGTGGCTGCGATGCGCCCGGCGGCAAGCGGCTCTGCGTCTGCGAGCAACCGTCGCGCATGGGCGATGGGCAATGGGCAATGGGCAATGGCCGCGCGCTGCGGCAACGGCTCCGCGCGTGTCGCCGTGGTACTGGACGTCACGAGACGCATGCGGTGCGGCGCGGCCGGCGATCCGACAACGGCCACGGAGGTGGGGAGCTGCCACAGCGGCCGACGTCAACCACTACCCCTCCAGCCACGGTACCACCACACACGGCCTAACGGCGGTGGGCGGTCTCGGTGCGCGCTCCGAGCCCACCCAGGGTCCCCGCCTCAGCGCCCCGCCCAGAATCCCGAAAGCCGGTAGCCGCGATGCCTGCTCATGGCCCTGGGCGCCAACACAGCAGCCGCAGGCCAGGCATGGTATTATTATTATTATGGCACGTCCAGGCCAGGAGCAGCGCGATGCGGAGGGTGACCCGCGGTCGACTTGCGGCTGTCCCAAAAGCCCACGGCGTGAGGATGGTTAGGTAGCCCTTCGGGGAAGACGCCCGCGCGCACGCTCTCGACGCATCCGGCCGCACTCTCGCAGCCGCGCCCAATCACGGGGCCGCGCGGTGCCATCTCCCCCGGGCGGGCCGCGCTGGTAGATCCCGCCGCGCTGCGCGTGCGCGGCCATCCATATTGCATCCACGCTGGCGGGCGGCCTGGCATGGCAGCAGGCGTCTCGGCGCGCGTGGCAGATG
The DNA here is from genome assembly GCA_024340005.1 of Tolypocladium tropicale. NCBI lineage: Eukaryota > Fungi > Ascomycota > Sordariomycetes > Hypocreales > Ophiocordycipitaceae > Tolypocladium > Tolypocladium tropicale. The sequence goes on along the minus strand of JALHBU010000035.1, from coordinate 101,822 downwards.
CATGCACGGGCCGCGATGCGACGCGATGCGATGTGCGGCATGGACGGCATCGCAAGCGCGCCAAGGCGGGGGTTGGCCTACGGGTATGAGTACTCGTCGTCGTCGTCGTACCTGGGTTCGGGGTGCGAGTATCTACCTTACTCGCACGAGTAAGTGCCGCCGCAGGTGTGAGGCGCGATGCGACAGCCGCGCGCTCGAGAGGGTGCGAGTCGTGGGGCCCCAAGCGACGACATGCGCGCGCTCCTCGTCGCGGCTCTCCGCAATCCCAACCCGGGCCGTGCAGCAGCGCGCATCGCCTGCCGCGGCCCCAATGGGATGGAGTCTGGGGCAATCAAGCCATGGCCATCCACCACGACGCCCCGTGCTCCCCTAGGTGTCGTGACGCTGTCGCGTCGTATCTGCAGGCCAGAGGCGGCGCGATAACGGCGCCCGGCGCAGCGGCCACGGCGCTGCATGGCACTGCATGGGATTGGGTGGGAGGGCCCTGGCGCCAACCCCGCGATACGGCATCCCAGTCCGTCGCTAGCTCGCCTTCCCACTTCCCAGCGGCACGGGCACATGCCCCCACTGCAATGACGACGATAGCTACAAGTACCTTGGCTTGGGCCCGCCAACCGACAGCTTGGCCGTCCTGCCACCACCCCCCCCTCCTTCTTCCTTCCCCAAGTCTGACCACAGCGCGGCTGAACTTCCTGTCCTCTTATTCTCCCCCTTCGCTGTCCGTTCATCTTTGTGTCTAGCCTCTGCGCTTTGAGATCTGCTTCCTGTTCCCTCTCTCGTTCTGCCGCCGTCGTCACTCTCACGACACCGCGGCCGACGTCTCAGCTCCTCTCTCAGCCTTCTCATCCTCCTCCTCGTCTCCTCCAGCAGCAACAACACCACCACCGCCAGCACATCACCCCCTCAGCTACAGCCATGGCTCCTGAAGAAATCACCGTCGACGCCCTCCCGCGTCTCCTCGAGCACGACGCCGGCGTCAAGCTCGCAGGCCTCGACGTCGACGGCATGCTTCGCGGCAAGCTCGTCTCCAAGAAGAAGTTCCTCTCCATCGCCTCGGCCGGCTTCGGCTTCTGCTCCGTCATCTTCGGCTGGGACATGCACGACCAGACCTACCTGCGCGAGCTCAAGGTGTCCAACGCCGAGAACGGCTACCGCGACCTGCTCGCCATCCCCGACCTGTCCACCTTCCGCCGCATCCCCTGGGAGAACAATGTGCCCTTCTTCCTCGTCAGCTTCTTCGACCCGGAGACCAAGACGCCCATAGCCCCGTGCCCGCGCGGCCTGCTCAAGTCGCAGCTCGACAAGCTGCGCACCCAGGGTTACGGCGCCATGGCCGGAGGTGAGTCCACGCGCGCCGCCGCTCCCTTGCCTCGTCCCATCGTCGTGACCGGTCCCCCCAAGCTGACAGCCCCAACCAGCTGAGTACGAGTTCTACACCTTCCGCACGCCTAATTCCGCCGCCGACTCCTCCACAGCTGTCTTCCTTCAGCAAAACATCCCCGCCCAGCTGCCGTCTCTGACGGAGGGCATGTTCGGCTACTCGCTGACGCGCCCCGTCCACAACAAGGACTGGTACTACGACGTCTACGACACGTGCTCCAAGTTCTCGTGCGACATTGAGGGCTGGCACACGGAGTCGGGCCCGGGTGTCTACGAGGCCGCCCTCGAGTTCGGCGAGGTCGCGCAGATGGCCGACCGCGCCAGCCTCTTCAAGTACGTGGTCAAGAGCGTCGGCGCCAACCACGGCATCACGCCCTGCTTCATGGCCAAGCCCAAGCAAGGCCTGCCCGGCAACAGCGGGCACATGCACATCTCGCTCGTCGACAAGGACGGCAAGAACCTCTTCGCCCGCGAGACCATCGACGACAAGGCCGAGTGGAAGGACATCGCCGGCCTCTCGGACCTGGGGCGGCACTTCCTGGCCGGCCTGCTCGAGGGCCTGCCCGACATCATGCCCATCCTGGCGCCCACCATCAACTCGTACAAGCGCCTCGTCGAGAACTTCTGGGCGCCCGTGACGGTGTCGTGGGGCTTCGAGCACCGCGCCGCCTCCATCCGCATCATCTCGCCGCCCACGTCCAAGGCTGGCGCCACGCGCTTCGAGGTCCGCGTCCCCGGCGCCGACTCCAACCCGCACTTTGTGCTGGCCGCCATCCTCGGCTGCGGCTGGCGCGGCGTCGAGAAGAAGCTGGCCATCCCCTGCCCGCCCCTGGCCATGGGCCAGGACGTCGGCGGCAAGGCTGACCTGGGCGAGCGGCTGGCCAAGAGCCTGCGCGAGGCTACGACCCGCTTCTCCAGCAAGGGCAGCATCGCGCGCGAGGTCTTTGGCGACGACTTCGTGGACCACTACGCGGGGACGCGCGAGAACGAGGTGCGCCTGTTTGACGAGGCTGTGACGGACTGGTACGTGCTGGGCCCAACCCACCCCCTGGCCGGGTATCAAATCTTGAACGCGATGATTGCTGACACTTGTTTGCAGGGAGATGAAGCGCTATATAGAGACGGTATAGGGCAACGAGGGCCATCCATCCACATGTACAGTATACGTCGAGGCGAGGATACCCCGAATCTCATGTGCGCGCGCGTCAATTTTCATGGTGCATGGGCGTGGTCTCATGGGCGCTCCCGGCCGTGTCTACGTGAACGCCCTTCTGTCCAGTGATGTTCTCGTCACACTCCATCCCGCCCACGCATCACTTTGCCATCATCGTCTCCTCTTCTACCTGCGGCTTGCGTGCCGTGATGAAGGTTCTGCCACTGTCGTCAGCAGCTCCTCTCTCTGTGCCCCCCTCCCCCCCCTTTCTCTGACCATCTAGAAATGCTTTATACTCTGATCGGGCGGTACTCACATCTTGCCGTAGCTGCGCAGCTTCGGGTCGCGAACCTCGTCCTTGACGCGCTCGAGCAGCGCCCGCGTGTCGGCCTCCTTCCAGCCCGTCTTGCCGAAGAGCGTGAGCGTCGAGTTCTCCAGGCCTAGTCCATCGTCAGTCTATGCGTACATGTCCACGATTACATGGCGACGGTGGGGAGGGGGATAGGGAGGATAGAGAGTACGGAGGCAGGAAATCTCACCGCATTCGAGCATCTCCCCCAGCAGCGCCCCTTTCCTCCTCGTCACGTCGTCCCGTCCCCAGCTCCCCACGGGCACCCAGTCCACCCGCTCGCGCACCACGTCGGCGCCCATCTCGGCCAGCCACCCGCACACGCGGGGCACGGGATCGAAGTCGACGCCCGCCCGCGCGCACGCCTCGGCGAAGGCGATCTGGTACGCCTCGCACGCCGGGCCGATGCGCGGCCCCTCGGCGCCCGCCTCCTGCTGCCGCTGCTGGTCCTGCTGCAGGGCAAAGAAGCGCGGGCGCAGCTCGGCGAACTCGAGCTGGCCCCCCGGGCGCAGGCTGTCGAAGGCCAGGGCCAGCAGGTCTCGCCACGACGGCACCCCGCCGCCAATGAGGTTGCGCATGTGGACGAGGTCGAAGCGCTGGCGGGCGGCGCAGGGAGCGGGAGACGAGGAAGAGGAAGAGGACGTAGAGGGAGGAGAAGGAGGGCGGAGGGGGGGTCCCCCCCAAAAGGACGGGTCGGCGGCGTCGGCGACTTCGAAGCTGCAGTTCGGGGGCGCGCGCGCCGGCAGCAGCGCACTCGAGAGGTCGATGCCCAGGACGCGCGCGCGAGGGTACGCGGCCGCCACGGCGCACGCCCAGAGGCCCGACCCGCAGCCAACGTCCAGTATGCTGAGGCCGGGCCCTCTACCGTCCGATGCTCTGGGTTCGGACGACGACGACGATGACGAGGGGGGAGGAGGAGAAGAAGAAGAATAGGGTGTCCGCGGCATGGGTTGCCCCTTCTTGCGCGTGCTGTTGTCGAGCGGCAGGCGCGCCGCGACAAGCCGCCCGTCGAGGCACAGCTTGAAGAGCTCGTGCTGCATCGCCTGTCGCCGCGCCTCAGCCGCATCGTTGGGCACCAGCACGCGCCCGGAGGCGTCGTACGTGTGCTCGCAGGCCCGGAGCGCCGGCAGCGGGTCTCGGGCCGCCGACGACTCCGAGTCGTCGTCGTCGTCGCCCTCGTCATGCTGCTCCTCTTCCCCCTCCTCAGCCTCTTTCACCTCCGGTCGCGGCAGCTCGACCTTCGTCACCGGCTGCAGCGGCATCAGACTCCTGCCTTCTGTGCTGGGCCATGGGCCGCCCCTCGACGAAACTGGCGCCATCTAACCTGCCAAACAAAGCTCTCCTTGTCGGGAGCCAGACACGTTAACCGGCAGAGTGTTGCTTCGTAAGAGGGGAAACAAGCATGCCAGCCCGTGACGGTCCGTCCCGCCCCGCCCGTCGTCGTTCGGGGCGCCGTAACAGGTCTGCCTGGGTATCACACACAACTCAAACGCACCAGACTCGCGTAGTTCAGCCGAGGTATAGCGTGAATCAGGGCGGCATGCACAAGAGAAGAAGCACACATAGCATCACCAGAAGCACACCACGTAAAGCGCAGGTTCGCACGCGGGGACAAGCCGGAGCCGGACATGATACCCCGGCTCCCCCCGCGGACCCCCAGTAGCAAGTCGAGTGGAGTTGGATCTCGGCACACCACCGATTCCAGGCATACTGGCAGGGTAGGTTGGTGTAGGTGCGGATACGGAGTACGGGAGTACCTGGGATGCTGGGCATCGGCATCGACGATGCGCCCGCGGCTGAACCCTGGCCACCAACTCTGTGGCGTCTGCTCTTGTGATCCCGTGGGGGTCGGCGTTTGCGTGCGCGCTCGAATCTGGCCCTGGCTGGTCAGCTTCCATAGCATCCTGGTCGCAGATCATCCATCCCGTTGCCGTCCTGCCGCCCCGCCACTGATGGTTCCGTCCCCGAAATCCCCGCGACGACGGGGCTACCCTAAACTGGGCGTGTCTTGACGACTTCCAAGGTTCCAAGGTTCCAATTCCTGCCTAGCTACGGAGTACTCCGTACCTAAGGTAGGTAAGGTAAGGTAGGTATGCGTTAGGGCCTTGCGTCAATTTGTTCAGCTCTGCTCTGGTCAGTCGATCAGTGGGCAAGTCGCATCTCTGGCAGCTTCGAGCCTGGATGAGCTGGAACTTATTGCTTGAGACGCTGTCCATAACCGCTTGTCTCAGTAAGCCACTGCAACCCACATGCCCGTTTGCTCGCAGCATCTAGCACCAGGACTACGGATTGGAAGACACGTTGATTCCCATACTTTCCTAAACGCAATGCTATCGGGGGCCTTCGCCGTCTCCTGCAGTCTCATTTCCAATGCCAAAAAGATAGCTCGATGCAGCCGCATCCGTGCAAACTCTTACGCCCATGCCTCCTGTGTCATACCTCACACGCCACGCCTCGAATGCTGGTCTTGTATAATCATTATTCCCGTCATCGAGTCCCGCCGATGCTCGGTGTGTAATTGTGTAGGCGCGAACCATGCCGTGTCCTTAGCAGTCCTTGTCCTTCCTGCACTTCTTCTTCCCCGCCGTCCGTCCCTCACCGCCCTCGTCTTCAGGCGTCCATTCCTCGGGGTGAAAGTCTGGATTTCCGTAATGTGCCCGGTTCCACACACTGTTCTTAAATGTATTGGTCTTGACCTGAAACGTTGGCTCTCGGAAGTTGCTCTTGGACTCCTCGTACTCAAGCTGCACCGGGCTGAACCTGATGGGATACCCCGCAGCAGCAGGCGTCAAGCCATTCGTTGCCATCATGGGCGGGCGCTTCTGCGTCTCCATGCCTAAGGGTGCTGCGAGTAGGGAAGGGCTGGGTCCCATGGGCGGCGTCGAAGTCAATGGTGTTGATGGTGTCAGGGGATTCCCCGGGGCTCCAATAGATGGCTGCTGCGGAGGCTGCTGTGTCGTCGGTGCCTGTATATCTTCTGTGAACTGCGATGCCCAGGGACTCGGCTGTACTGGCGAGAAAGCCTCACCACCCACCGAGCCGCCTGCTGTGGGATCCAGCGGCATTGGAGCCATCTCCGATGCCCCGCCGAATCCAGGGAGCATTGCCAGGGCGCTAAAGTTGATTGTTGAGAAGGCATTCAAGGTGCTCTTGGTGCTGGCAATCTGGGCGTCATGGGAAAGAATTGAGACTCTGTTGACCTGCATTGACACGGGGCCCGTTGGCGGAGCATGTGCTGCAGGCACAATATCCGAGGTACGGTACAGTATGTCGTAGTGGTCTGGTCGGTAGAGCAGGTATATCACTGTCTCTTCAAGGGACGTCTCCTGCCCATCGGCGTCGTCTATGAAGCGGTGGTGATTCACCTGGCTACCGGGGCTGCGATCTAGATAGGCGATTTCGAGGACAAGGCCGGCCGGCTTGAGTAGAACGTTGACGAGGGCCACGATGCCCAAGTGTTCGATTTCGCGATTGACCAACTCAATGGACTGGCTGCAGTAGGACTGCACACCCTGGCCGTCGGGGACAAAGGGATCGTATGTAGCAGCGTTGGCCTTGAGGTAGGTAGCAGCGAGCAGGCGTAGGTAGTAGATGAGTCCGCCCTCGATCGATGCGTCGTTCCACCGCTGGTGCAGTAGGGCCCGGGCCACGATTGGATTGCCGACGTTCGTAGCCAGATCGCGCAATAGGCCCGTCATCTCGTCGGCCCAGTCCTCAAAGTAGGTGTACCCGCCGATGGTGGACAGCATGTGATTGAGGCTCATCAAGCGTGCCACCTCGCCCTCGAGCTTATCCTGGTCGCCGCTCTCGAGGAGCTTCTCAAAATACGAGAAGCCGATGGCTGCATTGATGCAACTTGGAGTCAGCAAAGGTCCCTTGAGCCATGGTTTCTCCAATAAGAACAGGTTTCACACGCCCAGAATGGGCTCCGTACAACTCGAGCGTGGGACCAAGTTCATTGCAATGGTGGTGACACAGGTTCATGAGATTGTCGCCGAGGCTTGCACACGTACCTCGCCAGCCACAATTCCCATCGCCCTGGATTGGCCTGTAGTGCGAATACGTCTGGGGCAGAGCCTGAGCGGCATGGTCAGTGTCGGCTATACCAGAGCCGTCGAGCATCTCACGATGCCCAACTGTCATCGGGGCAGCTCTCCAGGGAGGGGGCGCACTCACGGCGGTCTTGTCGACGTAGACCGGGTCGGCTTTGGCGTACTCATGGGCTATAGCGTTACTGGGCGTCTTGTCGCCGACGAGGGGACCCTATTCGGTTTCTCACGTCAGTGCTGTTGGTCTGTAACCGTCGCCGACAGGAACGAGACAAAAATGAACTGGATTGAGCAAGCGAGCTGGCGGGGCACGGCACAGCATGAACCATGCGCTGAGTGTCGTCGGATGGCGAATCTCGAGATGATGCGGGGCGTCAGGCGGAGGAGTGAGCAACTCACCTGGAGCACGGGCTGGTAGTCCTTTGCCGCCTCCTGTTGGGCGGCCATGTCGTGGCTGCCCTGTTCCTCCATGACGGCGGTGGAAAGGGAGGCGAAATGGTGGTGCTCAAGATGTTGAGGATGCTGAAAGCGGTTGTGGTGGTGGTGGTGATGCGCGGGTCGTTCGAAGTGCGGCGGTACTGGCGGCGACGAGGGCCGTGTCGGCTGGTGCTGGTGCTGGTGCTGTTCCTCTAGCTGCTGTCGCCGTCGTGCGGTCGCGGAAGAGCTGTGGGAGCAGCTGCCGTATCGCACGCCAGGTCCTGGTGCCGGGGCTGGTCGAGGTCCACCAACAGCTGCTGCAGATGGCGCGCCTCCTCCACTTCTTGCGGGCGGTAGCGGCGGGATGCCTAGGCTAAAAGCGAGGTCTACGCCATACGAGGGCGCCTCCGAGGCGAAGCACGAGGATGCGAATGGCGTGGGATGAGGCTGGAACATGCCTCGAGCGGTGCGAGTCGTCAAACTCCGCTGCAGATTTGCGATGGAGGAGAGGGAGCGGTGGGAAAGAGGTCGGGGCGGCGATGGAGGAACAGACGACGGACGGGGGGGAGGGACAGGACAGGCAATGGGCGCCGGACAGCTGGCACGGGGGAGCTCCTGCTGCAGCTTGAAGCTCGGGCAGCTCCTGCTCTCGCTAGCGGCGGCAGGTGAATGGTGGAGCACAAGAGCTGTCGGGGATAATCTGGCGGTCGTGCTGGCAGTCTTTGGCTACCTTATTGCCGCCGAGCCCTGGCTACCCGCAAATGCCCTGGCGGATTTGGCTAGGGCGCGGGCCGCCGTTCGATTAGCGAGCTCGGATGTGGTCCGTTCGCCGTGCAGGCGGCGAGGTGGGATGGCGCGGGCGAAGGAAGCGTCACGACCTAAAAGTCGAGCGACAGCAGCAGCGGCGGCTGAGTGGTTTGTCCCGGGATATGGGAATCGCCCCGTGCCAAGGAGGAGGGTGTGTGTCGACGGTTGAGCGACGACGTGACAGCGGCGGTGCGAGGTGCCGAGCTGCCAGCGGGTCCCAGCACCAGCCGCTAACACTGCGGGCGAGTGCGTGACAGGCGACGACAGGACGGGGCCTGTCGATACGGGCGTATTGCTGCCGGGGCGTCTCGATCGAGAGCAAGAGACGTGGAGGAGATTGATTCCACAAGGAGATGCGCCGTGCCTGTTTCTCGCTTCTCGCCTCTCGTGGCAGGTCGTGGTGGGATGCTCTGCGGGCGCCAGCAGCATGAGAAGGCGAGGGGAGAGGGGGAGAGAAGCAACGAGAGAACCCCGGAAGATAAGGAAACCTGGGGAGCCCAGCGAAGACAGCGCAGCGACGGGCGCAAGTTTCTCTACCTGGCATGAAGGAGACGCAGCGAGCCGGCAGAGCGTGGGAAGTGGAGAGCGGGCGTTGCATGTGTAATGTTTATGCTGGCACTTGGGCATGCTGTGTAGCACATGCCTGCGACGGACGAGCTGAGGCTGTTCCTGTCTGCCGGGCCCTCTGGCCGCCAATGGAGGCGCCGCGCACCACCAACCCTCACCAAACTGGATGAATAAAGCAATGCGGCACAGCGGCCCAGCCGATGCGCGATACCGAGGTGCACGGGCAGGCTCTCTCGATCGCCTCGGCGAGTGGCCGTTTGCTGGGCCACGCTCGGGCATGGCAGCATCAGCAGCATCTAGCGGCAGCAGGAGCAGCAGCAGACAGATAGATGTGCAGAGACAAGCCGCGAACAAAGAAAGCATCTCCTAAACAAGCCAATGCACGAGCCGTGGACCCCGGTCCAAGCATCCGTCCCTGGATTTGCCAATTCCCGCCGTCGGTTCCCACCAGCGCCAAGCCTAACTTAATTGCTTCGCTGCATGTCGAGTGCACGACCCGGCCGCTGTCGGCCCAGCCCGCCACTACCACCACCACCACCACCACTACTGACGCGACCGCATGACGACGACGACGCCGCCGCCGAGCCTATCCACCTCCAACCAACCACCAGCCCGGGCACTTGCTGCAGGCCAGACGAAGCCCTTTGCCAACCCGCGCATCCACGTTTCCCTGCCACGCCCTCTCCATACCGACTGCCCATCCCCCCCGACCAGTGCCGCTGACAGCTGCAGTGGGCTTGGCTTGGGTAAGGGGACGCACACCCGCGGCGCGCGACTGGACAGCAAGACAGACAGCAACGCAGGTTCGGCAAATGTGTGCGTGCGGGTGCGCGTGCCTACGAGTAAGGATGTGTTGCGACGTCGCAACCACGGTTCGGAGCGCTGCATGTCTCGCCGGGACCTTTCCTTCGGCCAACGCTCGCGGTTGGCTACGCCTACGCGCAGCATCGTCGTGACTGCCGCCGCACGTCATTCGCTGCCTCGGGGCCTGCTAGAGATCGATCTTGTGCGAGCGTGCTTTGTCCCAAGGGGGCCGGCGAGCTCTGTCGCTCGCTCTGACGACGGGTCGTGTTGGGTTGGTTCTGGGTCCCTCCGCTCGAGCCACGGCGGCAGACAAGGCAACCACGGCTAGCGGCCTTGTCCACTGCCCGGGCGCACTGGAATCATTGGGTCGCTGCAGCGGCACGGATACCGTGACGCTTCCCGCCCGCTGCCCGCTGTCTCTCCACTCCCTCGCCTCAATGTGTAACCAGCGCGCGTCAACGGCGATGCATCATCCCCGCCGGCCTCATCTCCCATCCACGTCCCGTTCATGTCCCGTCCGCGTCCCAGAGGCTCCGGCCAGTCCACTACGCGCGGCATGGGATAGCTTTATGGACCAAGCATGGCTTTGGGCAACAGAAAACGCTGCGTGCGCCGAAAGAACGAGCCGGGCGCTCGAAAGACTGCAACACGGCAACTACCTACCTATGTAGGTAGCCTCATCTGGGTGGACCATCACATCCGTCACAGCTGTCACCACGACACGTCTCGTCTCAGCTCTTCCCCGCCGCCGACGGCAGACACTGCCGCATGTCAGATGGAGATTTTTCCATTCGCCATGCGCTCCCATCCCATCCATCCTCATCCACCACGCAGAGCACCCTGCTATAATATTATACGTGCGTCGCGAAACCCACACCGAGCCCATCCCACCGATCATCCATCCCGGGCATGCGGGCCACGCCACGCACACCGCGGACTGCCGAGTGTCGCACAAAGGCAGCTTCCCCCTTCCCCTCCCTCCACCGCGCATCATTGGACCGCTGCTGCTCTAGTCGCTCCATGGCCGCCCTCTTTTTCTTTTTTTCTTGCCGTGTGATTGCGGCTGCCGTAAGGTGACGGCGTCGACGCTCGGGGACGGCTGAACGAGGTGAGCTGGCCGTGCTGCTACACCTTTCTCAGCAGCTCCCTCATCGAAGGTGCGCAATGGATTGCGCAACATGGCGAGGGTGGACCGGACCGGACCGCGTCTCCCATCGGCAGCCCGCCTTCGCCGGCCCGGTCTGTCCCTTGACTCTCTTGACCAGTCCGCCGCCTCCTCGTCCCGCAGCGCCGTGGTACGAGTAATACGACTCGCGAGCCAGGGACTGCAGCGCCTGGCTTCTTGTCTCCTCACCCCTACGCGCATCTTCCCCGACCTTTCTGCTCTCTTGCCCCAATCGTCCTGCGCTGCTTTGCAAAGGCACACGGGATGCCCGGGTACGCACAGGTCCTCGGGTTCCCGTGTATCAAGCTGCTTGTTCCACCAACTGGGCGGATCCGGGCCTGGACGCTCGCCTGGCATGTCTCCACACAGCCAGTCGCGACATCGGCGCTGCCGTTGTATTTGTATCACTCCAGTTGTCTGCGGAGCGAGGAAGCAGCATGAAAGACTCCTCATGGACCCCGTCTCATGCCGAATCCTTCGGCTACGCACCGCCGCGTCTTTGACTGTCCAGTTGCTGGGCCTTGGGGGGCGGATGCCCACTATTACAGCTGCACGCGCAGAGTTCAGACCCCCTCCTCGACTCCTCTCGCACGTCTTCTGCTCGTCCAACAGTTCGCTCGCTCGCTTCTTCCGCGTCCTGGGCGGGTGACCCGACCGCAACTTGCTCCGTGTCGACGCCTGCACCGCGTCCCCGCATCTTCCAGCTATTACCTGCAGCACGGATATAAGTGCTGCTGCAGGCGATACTCAACGTCAAAGCTCCACCCGTGCCTCAACAAACGAGAAGTGTTTGCTGCCGGTAATCGTTCCATGTGCGCATGCTGTATTTAGGGGGCTATGCTGTGTGTCTGTACGGGGTTACTCGTAGACGACCGTCTCCTTCCCCTTGGGCCTCAGGCGCGACGACTCATGCACCCGCTACATGGGTTGTCGTGCTTCTTCCAGCTGCTCATCATCATTATCCGTGTCAGTCATGTCAGCGCATCACGCCGCTATCCGAACATTGCCCCGCCAGCGTCTTTGATTCCTTCAACCCATAGCACCCGAGACGGCCACGGTCCATCGGCATGTGCGCGCATCTAGTCCTGAGCGCCATGGCTTGGTGATGCCCCTTTTTGGTCGCCACCTCGTAGGTTTCATCCTCGTAGCACCAGAAGAGTGTGCATATGTGGGACTGGCGATCGCGATGGCGGCAATAGGGCATCGCAAGGTGGCTCGTTGCCTCGCTCCCCGACCTAGGCCCAAGATGGCACACCAGTAGCCTTGCCTTTCCTTGCTCTTTGCTGATGAGCCTGCATCTGCATTCGCGCGGCCTTCCTGTGCGACACACCTTGCACGCCCTCCATGGGCGTATCATCTACCGCTGTCTGCTCAACGTTGCGAAAGCCCTCTCCATCTTTGAACACGACGCCAAATAGCTCCGATATCGACTTGGTCAGGCTGCGCATGGCGGCGATGCGCTCTACGTCGGCATCCGACGACATCTCCAAGACGCCCTCCTGCTGGTTTACTTTGCCGTTGATTTTTCCGTCGACAATCAGGAACCCAATGATGTCTTGCACCTCGGGCTCGGAAATCTTGAGCTGCTTCGCTATCCAAGACAGCTTCATTCGGGTATACGGCGCAATGAGCTTGATGACCCCCTTTGTCCGCATATTGCGAGTCACCTCGTCAATATTTTCGGCTATAAACGGGTCGGCCAGTATGTCCTGGTTCCCTTGTAGAACCTTCTCGTACGTGTGGACATCATCCCGCTGATATGCGTCGACGAGCTCCGTCATGGCCGATATCCGAGGATCCGTCTTGTACGGCTTCGTCTCCTGCGAGTCAAAAGGGTTGATGTTGGACTTCATCAACATGGTGCTCAGAAGCAGGTACTTGAGTACCTGGATGCGCTGCAGCGAGCCGGCCTCGTCGTAGTTGCGAAACGACTCAAAAAAGTCGCTCTGCGCCTCATTCCAGTTCTCCTCGCTCATGTGCATCTTGCCGCCGCATTCTCGGATGATGCCCATGATGCGGGGATGCGGAACAGCTGACCTGACTTTTAGTGCCCGCTGATACAGTGCCTTTAGCTGTTTGTTGTTCTTCGTTTCGGCGAGCATCTGTATCTCGAGGGCGTAGATTTCTAGGGAGTAGGTGCCTTTGCTGGGGTCGTCGGAGCCATCTGGTCGCTGGCAGGCCTTGTGAAGCTCCCGCAGCTTCTTGCTCACGGCACCGTACTCTTTCCGGTCCAGCAGCAGCTTGACTAGCTTGATGTTGGTCTTGAGCCACAGCCGCTCGTTGTTGGTGCTTTGGAAGCTTTGGAGGGTGAGCGAGTAGAACTTCTCCATGCTTTGCATAGCCTCAGGGCGATCCGCGCCCTTTTCAATGAAATCAAGCATATTGTTGATGGACTTTTCCGAGTAGTTGCGCGTGACGGCCGACTTGACGTACGTGAGGAGCTCGGCGAAGTGGTCAGCAGCCTACAAGCAGTCCTCGTCAGCAGGTAATGGCGCGAATGACTTAAGGCATTGAAACCAACCTTTTCAAACTGCCCTTGCTTGAACTCAAGCTTGATAGCCTGCTTTAAGCCCTTGAAGCCCCACTCCCCTTTGTCCGGCTCGAGCGAGGGGATGCCCAGGAACTCGGCGATGGCATCGGTAGGGTCCGTCAGCTTGAGCTGCTTCGCATTGTAGTACTTATTCTCGATGTCCACATCCCCACTGTCGTCATCGTCGTCTTCTTCGTACTCGAAGTCGTACCTGGTGACCGTTTAGCATCGGTCCAATGTCCAAGAAACACAGCTGCACCCACTGCTCCTCGTCCGACTCCTGCATGAAATCCTCATCATCGGACATGATGCTTCTCGTTCGCGCAGCGCAAGCCACGGATGCTTGGGGCAACGAGGTTTCGGGAAGCGAATGGCGACGTGGTGCAGTGTTGGTTGAATGGTCGTTGTCCCGTGATGCGATGCCGTGGAGCGGGTTGGTGGAGGTTGGAGGTCGCCCGAGCTTCGGTGGAGGTGACGCGGGGTGACAGCTGGTCTTATCGATAGACAACCTCCCTAGCAGGTGCTGACATTATTAGGTCGCCACACGGCAGACGAGCAACGCGACATCTGTTGTCAAGCAAGGGCTTGATCAATGCATACGGAGCCGACAGTATCAATACAAAATAATTCCATACGAAGAATGGAAGCCACGGCTGCCTTTTTCATCACCCTAGAACGCGGCGAGCCATCTTCTGGCTTTCGTCCGAGCACGAGTTGGGGTCCAGCTGTCGCTGATCGAACAGTAGTTTGTTCACGATGTAATCATTGATTGTCTAAGATATTGCTACTGCTGCTGCTGCTATGACTTCATGACCAACGCCTTTAGCCGCTCGTGTCAAAGTATGAATCGTTCCGCAGTCCCTAGACCTACGGGTACAAATGAAACTATTGTCAACTATACCGAGGGCGAATTCGGCACCTGCACATAGCCCTTAGGAATCCTGAACACAGACACCACCAACAGAACCAAGGCAGAGCAAACCGCCGTGACTAGGAACGGCAGACCGAGCCAGGGCCCACCGAGTTCTATCCCGCGGCTTAATACCCAGCCTAGTGCGGGCGTGCTAAGCAGGCCCATGAACGTCTCAATGGTCGAGATGGTGGTGTTGAGGGTGGCCACAGTATGGGGCTCAACAATGGCGCTGAGAATTGCGCGGGACAGCGGGGCGAAGCCAGCGCCTAGGCTCGTGATGATGAGTGAGGGTACAAACATCCACGGCACCACGGTAAGGGCCAGCAGGAAACCACCGAGCGTAACAAGCAATGCAGATACGCGACAGAGCAACAGATCTCGCATCAGAACGTCGTAGCCGAGTTTCTTGACAAGAAATGAAGAGGTGATTGGTAGCAGGACTAGCAGGGAGACGACGGAGGCGACGTTGCTGACAGTGGACATGTAGGTGGCCGTGGACCAGGTCCAGTCGAAGCGCTTGGTCATGTACTGTAAGAGGTTGAGTGACAAGTTGATCTGGACAGGGTAGAACAAGCCGTAAGCGGCGATGAGAAGCACAATGCTCCGGGACGCAAAGATGAAATGCCAGATGTGGCCCGTGTTGCTCCGCATGGCAGACCAGACTTGTCTCAACTTGCTGCGCTTGGCTGGTGCAACGAAGGCATCGTCATCCTGGCTATCACTGGGGTCTTGCGCCTGCGGGCTGTCCTCCATCTGGCGCAGCCGGAGAGTCTCGGGGATTAGAAGTGACGAAAAGGAGCCAATAACAAGGATGCCGAAGCCGAGCCACATGGCGATCCAAGGGTCGATGCCAATCAGAAGTGCGGCGAGTGGCCTGACGAGAATGGAGAGGATGAGCGTCAAGGCGTGAAGCTGGTAGAAGATGGAGGTGCGCTCGGCGATGGGTACGGCATCGGCGAGAATGGTCCAGACCATGGCAAGGGCCATCTGCCCGCCGCCACCGATGAGATAGGCAATGCTGCCGTAAAGCACGGCCCAAATGGAGAAGACGTTGGGGAAGTACACTGGACGTCGTTAGAAACCGCAACGGACGGCGAGGCGACGGATCCTATGGGGAACGTCACTTACACACAGTCATGATCCACGTTGTCTCGAGAAGCAGTCCGAGCAGGGCCAAAAACAGGACGATTCGGCGCCCGTACTTGTCGGCGATGATGCCGTACGGGACCTGGACAAGGAGCGCTACCAGGAGTCAGTCAAGCACTCACGGTCCGAGTCTCAGAGAGCCGGATAGAGCACTCACGGATAGCCATCTCGGCCGACACGGTCCAGGAGCGCACCATGGCCAGCTTTTTCTGCACATCCGTGCTCTTGCAGCGTTCGTCCTCGACGCTTGCCACGCCCAGAACGTGGTCCGGGTAGAGGTCGCGACAGATGATGCCCTCCATGATCTGCTGTGATGGCGGATCCATGATGAACATGCTCACCTCGACGATGAAGCAGACAAGCACGCACATGGCCACCACCATTCGCCGGAAGGTCTTGTCGGGCTCTATCCCGGGCAACGGGTCCGTGTCGTACTCCAGCAGCGGCGCCGCCGCCTCGCTGCCGTTGGCGCTGGTGTCGTACTCGTCCTCGTCGTCCATGATGGGCTCGTCCTGGGCGGCGACGATGGGGCCTGGCCGCTTTGGATCGCGGCGTGCCATGGCGTTGAAGTCTCGAGTCTGGAGCCTCAACAAGAAATTGATTGCGCGCAGAGGACAGGGATTCGGGGCGCAACGGAGACACTTGACAATGGAAGAACCTGCTTTCAATTTTTCAAGGTGAGAGAAAAGCCTCGGGGACTCTGCGGAAGTGGACGAAAGAGGCCAGCAAGTCCGCACACACAAGTACGTGAAGACAGAGTTCCGCGTAGCCGTACTCGTAAGCGCTACCATGCGATAACCCAAAACAGCCCGTCAAAGCATTGTCGGCGCCCAATGGGGAAGGTTGGCGGAGGACAACAAGGGCTCGCCGCTGTGGCCGCCAACTAGCCTGAGGATGACGATTTGACACAGCGATACGCAAGGATCAATTCCTTGTGCAGGGACGGAACGGCATCCAATCAGAAAGAAGACAAGTCGATGAAACCCCACGATGAGACAGACGCGTGGGTTGTGCCCTTGCATGGAGCCTTGTTCTAAGCGTAGTACGGAGACGGATACCTTGCCTGACGCCTGGCTACCTCGATACTTTGTATGCTGAATACTGTCCTCCGTACCTTACCTACTCTGCTAATTTTCCAGCAAAAAGGGCAGTCGTTTCCGATCGATCAGGAGGAACATGAATCAGTGTCGCAAATTGCCGCGCAAGCAACGCTTCTCTCCTGCATGTTGACCCCTGTCTGGGTACGCGGCCGCTTTTATCGCCGACTCTCTGGCTGGCTGGCTGGCGTACCCGGGCTGACGTCAAGCCGAGGACGCGCGCATATCCGATTGAGCTCGGTATCTGAGGTGACCGCGTCGGCGTCCTTCGGCTCCGGGCCCGACCACGAGGCGCAAAGCCAGCACGAGCAGGTATAAGCTGAAACGACGCAGAACAAACTCCCGCAGGGTATGTTCGAGTTCGAAGTAATTATGGAGTACTCGTATGGATGGGATTCTTGGCTTCGACCGATTCGCGCCACCACTACGGACGGCTCCAGCCGATTGGCGGTGACGTCTCGGTGGGGGATGAGCTTGGGCAGCTTCTTCCACCCCACCTGCTCGTACTCCGTATCCTAGGTTAGATCTTGGGGAGTCAAGAGTCACGATTCCAGGTTGCCTGTCCATCAACGCCTACGAGTACACGCACGCCGTGACATTCACTCGCTCCTGCTCGGCAGCCGTGTCCAACATGACGGCCAAGATACTCTCCCAAAGGCCTTTGGTGCGTCGCGTTCCCGATTCCGCAACGGCCGCCGCCCGATCTAACCTCGAGCACGCAGCCTGCCAACGAAGCGCGATGGATCAAGCTGTCCGAGTGAGATGGCCTGGCCCCTTTGATCCGTACTGCGACCGCATAGCTGACACGGCGCCCCTCGAAGAATCTCGTACGAAGACGCCGGGGGCGTGACGCGCACCTGGGAATCCGCTGAGCGCTGCACGCGTCCCAAGGGCAGCGACATCGACGGCGTCGGCATCGTCGCAGTTCTCGACAAGCCCGGCGGCAAGGAGATCATCCTCCAGAAGCAGTACAGGCCACCCGTCGACCGCACCGTCATAGAAGTCCCGGCGGGGCTCATCGACGCCGGCGAGACGCCCGAGCAGGCCGCCGTGCGCGAGCTGCGCGAGGAGACGGGCTACGTTGGCGTGGTCACGGAAACGTCACCCGTCATGTTCAACGACCCGGGCTTCTGCAATACCAATCTGCGCATGGTCCACGTTTCCGTAGACATGAGCCTGCCCGCGAATCAGAACCCCAAACCGGAGCTGGAAGACGATGAGTTCATCGAGGTCTTTACTGTACCGCTGGCGGATCTGTGGGGGGAGTGCAAGAAACTCGAGGCACAAGGATACGCCATCGATGCGCGGGTCGGGACCCTTGCAGAGGGCGTATTGCTGGCGCAGCGACTGAAGCTCTAGAAGCCCACCTAGACTTGAACCATATGACCTTAGACACTCAATACCCTCAATTCGAGCTACAGCCTCTTCTCCCTCCGCAAGCCTTCCCAGAGCGCGAGCGCCGCCAGCGCCTTGGCGTCCCGGGCACCTGCTTTCCACAGGTCCTTCATGGGGACAACCTTGAGCGTAATCTTCTCGCCATGGGACCGCAAGCCAGTAAGGCGCCCGTTCCACTCTCGCAACTGCTCCCTCGGTATGCGCCGCTCGTGGCTGTATATCGTGACGTGCTCGTCGCACCCGCCCGCACTCGGGAACATGGCCGCGGGAAGCCCCTCGTCCGCAGCGTTCTCGGGTGGGCTCGCCAGCTCACT
The DNA here is from genome assembly GCA_024340005.1 of Tolypocladium tropicale. Classification (NCBI taxonomy): domain Eukaryota; kingdom Fungi; phylum Ascomycota; class Sordariomycetes; order Hypocreales; family Ophiocordycipitaceae; genus Tolypocladium; species Tolypocladium tropicale. The sequence continues at coordinate 83,736 of JALHBU010000035.1, read as the reverse complement.
CAGGCACGTCAGCTCATCCTCGTGGATCGTGATACCCAGCTCCTCCTCTATCTCCTTGGCCGCTGCGCCCTTGAAGCTCCCTGCGTCGTCAACCATGCCCGCTGGAAGCTCGATAAACCCTAGGCTCCCGGCCGGTACGCGCGGCTGCACCGTTAGGACGACGTAGCGCTCATCCGACTCCGGCGGTGCATCGTCTGGGATGAGCATCACGAGCATGGCAACGCTGGGCCCGCGGAGGAGGGCGGCAGCCGGCAGGCTCTTGCCAGAGTCGTTGCAGACGGATGCGGTGATCTTGACGAAGCCGAGACGGTCGCCGCCAAATCTGTCAAAAGACTGAACCGTGATGGAGCGCAGGGCGTAGGGGTCAGAGTGGAAGGGGTGAGAGGCCTGAGATTGCAGGCTGAGTGATTTGCTGAGCGTCGCGGTCCAATCCTGCGGTGGGCGTCAGTCACGCTACCCATCATGGCATTTGGGTCTGCGGTCTCGCCTTGAAGGGTCGGAAAGATTGGAGCTGGTCCCTGTTCAGGTCCTCAGGGAGGCTGATGGAGACGTGCTCCAGCGACGCGGTTGAGCCGCTCATGGTGCGATGGCCGCTACAAAAGCCCAAGCGTCGTGAAGATACCAGTGGCGGCCATACAACGGGCGCTGTCGAGTCTCTGAATGCTTTCAATCGATCTAGCCGTGTGCCTGCGCAGTGTAGATTTCTCATTGCCAGCGGCATTGACGCATTGCTGTGGGGGACAGAGGTTCGGTGACAGCTCCGTATGCGCGTCCACTGTGAATGGCCTCCCAGCCATGACGTCAGCCCGGGCATCCATGGATAGGTTGTTTCGTCTCAACCTCATCAACGTAACAGGAATATCTAGATTCGACGCCACGGACAAAAATGATTACGACGAATTTGGGCCACCCGAGTCTGGGTGGAAAGATTAAGCGGTGGAAGTAATATGGACCAAGCTTCCTAGGCACAGGTAGGTACCAGTACGTAGGTAAGTACCTTCCCTACCTACCTAATGTCTGGCCCAATATTGGACGAAGCTTTCTTCACAGGAGAAGACCACAACACTCCTCTTAATAGTACTTCCTCCTAACAAGTGTCAACATCACTGGAAGCTCCATCTCCATGGCATCGATGGGATTGAACTTGAGACGAATGGCTACATAGATACATGTAGTCCACTACGGAGTACTTGTACGCTGCAGCCTACAAGCTTGGCGCATTACATGTAACATGAGCACTTTTCGATTACAAGAGCTTGCACATGGGAATCTTGGGCACATGGAAAAGTTGGTGAGTCAACAGAGACGGCACGGCATGGCAAACGTAGCGTCGCGGCCCATTTGCGTGCGGGCAATCAACTGCTTCACCGCCAGGTAGGTACACGGAGTGTGCAACGTTGGTGGCCAACACAACGCGGTGATGGCCCAACAGCAGAGTCTGCCAGCCAACGAAACGAGAAAGTTTCTTCAACCTCCGAAAAGTTCGGATGTCTGGGAGAGCTCAGGGTCCCGTGCGCGTTGTTGATCCGCTCCGCGTGCTGTTGATTCGCTCGGCACGCTGCCGTTCGTTTCTTCGTGTCGCTGGACCGTTGGACCCCGTGTCTGCTGTTGGTTCCAGTGCACGTTGCATCAATATTTCTGCATGAAGGGCTACACCGCAATAAGCAGCTCAATGCCAAACAACGGGCTGCATCGCAGTGAGAACGTGGTACATCCTGGTCGGGGATCTTTTACTCGCGTCTAAATACCGTTAGATAGCCCCTCTCCGTACGACGCCATAAGCATTTGCCTTTATCTCGATCTTCATAATCAATATTTTAGTCAAAATAGGCTTTGACATGAGCCAAATACAGCGTAGGATTACGCAGAATGTCTATCAAGAAGCCTCTATTCGTCATCAAGGCAGAGGAGGGCTACCCTTTCCTCTATGATACCGAAACATCCGACTTCCAGAAATGGACGAAGAGGGCATACCCCATCGTCGATGAAACATGCTTGGAAATTGAGGCAGAGACACTCAAGACGATCGATGGAGGGGGGCCCCGACGGGGTGAAAGCCCTTCTGCGCTGGAAGTTTACTGGAGTAACGCTTCACACGCTGGTCGCGAGGATAGGTTCAAGAGCTTCTCTGGAAGGGCATTCGTGGATGTCACAGAGTACTTGCGCCGCCTGGGCGACTTTCTGAAGACCGACTTTTGCAGTGTCGACTCACTTAGCGTGACCAAGTACGCGGTTCACATCATTGTTAGCACCTTGCTTTCGGAAGACGACATGATGGCCCGCTTCAAGAAATGCAACCTCTTTCCCCCTAGCAAAGCATCGGAGGCATGAGATGTTTATCACGCGATCGAACTTTCAGTGCAAAGTTGGCGACTCTCGGCATGGTCTGGTCAGCACATGCTTCAGTACACGCTTACAGATTGAAACAATTTCTTACATGTCTCTCTGGGCACCGTATGCATCGTATCTAACCAATGAAATGATCTACATGTAGAAGGCTGTCCGTTTCCACAACCTCCTGGATGTATGTGCGCTTTTAGTCCTCTTCCGTTCCATTGTTCAGCCTCACTCGAGGCCTGTATTCTTCCTCTTCGATAAGCCCAATTATTTCAGCGGTCTAGTTCCTTAATTTGCCCTACAGCTATATCTCCTGCTCAAACATTCGCGCAACTTATTATATGCTATATTCCCGCACTTTCGGTTTCCACGTTCAGAGGCAACTTACGCACAAGCGTGGACGGGAAATGCGAAAAGACTTATTATCATATGAATATTCCTCCCAAAGTATCAGGCCATAGTAGCAGGTATTTTCAGAGGAGAGAAGGTGATGTCGCGTGAAATTCCCGCAAAACAACATGCCTACGCACTCTTTACCGGCATTCGAGGCTATCAAGACACGAACGCAGTGTTGATACGGAGATCAATGTGTATCATTAGGAGCATTGAATACTACTTTGAATTGACTGTACCAAATGAAAATAACTGCGTGTTTGGTGAATCCAGCAGAGACTTGAAGGGTGGAAACAGCCTCTCGTAGCACGAAACGGAACCACTCCCCCTAAAACCTACCAACAATTCGCGCGACTACGAGTAAGCCCAAAGACTTGCACCACGTAAGCCACAATGGTTTCCTTGAGCTTTCTGCTATTTTGCCCGCCAGAGCGGTACGATCCGCGAGCGTGGGGTGAAAATGCTGCCTGCAGGCGCATTGATGTCGATCACGCAATCAGACCGTTGTACGCATGCCACCGCGCTTATGCCGGAGAGTCCGCCCATGAGATCACCGCAGGAAGCGCTGCAAGATAAGATAGACGAGGTATTTGTAGTATTACCAACCCGCCTTGAGGCTTCTTGTCTTGCAATTTCTCGCAACACGGGAATCGGTTGACAAAGCAAATATGGCCAGTGTGTCGCGGCAACTATCCACGACCGAGGCTCTGATCGCCGACGGAGATGGTCCCAAGGCTGTTGACTCCAGAGAGGAGCTCAAAGAGGATGTCGGGGGCCTGACATTCGATCAGTACACTACCGGAGGTCTGGGCCGCCATTTGGGCGTCTTCAGTACAACCTCTCTAATGTGAGCTTCACATTGCGTCGTGCGTACCAAGCCAGGCGGAGCATGGAATGATAACAATATGTGACTACAGAATCGGACGGATTATCGGTACCGGCATCTTCTCCACGCCATCATCCATAGTGAGCAGTGTTGGGAGTGTGGGTGCATCATTGCTTTTGTGGGTTTTGGGCCTCACACTCGCGATTGCGGGACTGTGCGTCTGGCTCGAGTTCGCCTGCATGATACCACGAAGTGGCGGCGAAAAGGTCTATCTCGAGGCGGCGTACCGACGTCCCAAGATGCTCATTACCGTCGTCTTTGCCGTTCAGGCCATTGCCCTCGGCTTCACAGGTAAGAGCCGTCTCTTGTCATACCTCCCCATAGCAAAAATCACCAGGCTGATAATACTTCCGCTACTTCAGCTTCCGGATGCATTGTGTTCGCCTCAAATGTCATCGTCGCGTCCGGAAATGTTGCGACGGAATGGCAGCAACGTGGCATCGCCATCGGAGTCATTGTGTTCGTCACCCTCCTTCACACCTTCTTCCCGAAGGTTGGCGTGCACGGGATGAACGCCTTCACGGTCCTCAAAATCGTGCTGCTCCTCTTCATCGTCGTAACTGGATGGGTTGTTCTGGCTGGCGGCGCGCCCAACGTTAAAGATCCGCACGCCAGCTTTAGGGACGCGTTCGCCAATTCTGCCACTTCAGGGAACCCTTACGCAACAGCTCTGTTCAAGGTATTGAATTCTTTTGCTGGGTAAGCTCCAACGCTTTTCCAATGACTGTAGAAGCAGTTGCCTGACTGAAATCCAGATGGTCGAATGCCATGTACGTGCTCAACGAGGTCAAGGACCCTGTTCGGACCATCAAGATCGCGGGCCCCCTTGGCCTCTCTACCTGCGGGATTCTGTACCTGCTAGCCAACGTGGCCTACTTTGCAGCTGCCACTCCTCAGGAAATTGCACACAGCGGGACGACTGTTGCCTCATACTTCATGGGCAAGGTCTTTGGCACCGCCGCCAAGAGAGCGCTCAGTGTCCTGGTCGCTCTCTCAGCTTTCGGCAACGTGCTGACGGTCACCTTCACGCAATCCCGGGTTAACCAGGAGCTCGCAAAAGAGGGCGTCATTCCATTCTCCCGGTTTTGGGCATCTGGCTGGCCATTCGGGTCACCATCGGCGGGTCTTATTCTGCATTTCATCCCGTCGTTCATCATCATTGTGGCCATCCCCTTCGGAAACGCCTACAACTTCATCCTGGATCTGGAAGGCTATCCTGGCGCCATCATAAACTTCCTCGTTGTTGTGGGCCTCTTCTACCTGCGATGGAGCGAGCCCAAGGCTGAACGCCCTTTCAAGGTTTGGCTGCCCGTCGCGGCCTTCTACATGGTGGGACAGGCGTTCCAGCTCGTGGCTCCGTTTTTGCGTCCTCCAGGTGGCAAAGGCGACACACCTCCTCTCCCATACTGGCTGTACTGTGTCGTGGGCATTGGCATCATTGTCGCCTCCGTGGTGTATTGGTTCATCTGGTGGGTCGCGGCTCCAAAGATTGGAGGCTATGCGTTGGAGCCTCATAATGAGCCGCTAAAGGATGGGACTAATGTCGTCGTCTACCGTCGGGTTCCGAGACAGTTTCAGCAAGACTGAGGCTGGTAATAATCTGCTCTCGATGGGCCGTTAGATGAGGAGTTGATGGGTGGGGACCGTCGGAGACGGATTCCCGTTGGGATTTGCACTAGGCAGCAAGAGCACACCCGAGCCGAGTTTGGGAAATCTTTCAATGAAACATCGAGATACCTCCGTATTTTGCTATGCACGCTCGCAGTCCGGGAACTCAAGTAACTCGTACAGGGTATGAAAAAGTTCCAAGACACTCATACAGCCCAATACACGTCAATCTGAACAGACTCGACGTTATTCATCCAGGCCTGAAACCTTGCCTTTCCCCAGACCGTAATAACATCGCCAAGCCGTAGACCATTCACAAAGGAGCCGTCGCCCGTTGCCCGTCCCCGACCGTTGTGTTCCAGCTCGTTGCCGGCGTCCGATCCAGGTTTGATATTGTCCATATACGACCATGTGACGACGTGGTCTTGCCAGTCTCTACAGGCGGTCTTGTTTCGTTGAATGTTGAACTGATCGTTTGGGAGCAGCTGATGGTTATACTTGTAGTCCCCTTCGGGACCTTGCCTATGGATGGGAGGGTGCACCGGCCGAAGTCCGCAAACGGGTAGAGACGGTGCCACTGAGCTCGGCGACTCGTGACGGACATCATAGGTACACTTTGCGTCGCCTGCTCACATTAGCTCCCCATCACTAGCAAAAGATCCAAGGTAGTGCGTACAGTTCTGATCGGCGTCGAACCGCTCTAAGCCAGCTTCAAACCAGGTGTAAGACCCGGCGTACGGCTCGTTGTGTTGTGATCTCCCGTCCCACCCCTGGTCTTTGCTCCGCATGGAGAAGACAATCTTTCGAGCAGGGTGAACCAGCCTTGGCGTTGGGTAGTCGGCCAGCCCGACAAAGAACCTTGGCTGGTGCTCTTTGCCGAGCGGCAGCGGCTTCGCCTCGTTCGTGTCGTAGGCGAGGTCCTCTGCCAGGTTCTTGAGCCCATCGATGCTAGTCAGGCCCAGGGGCAACGAGCGGATCTAATAGGCCAGTCAGCTGCCAGCATCAGTTGCGGTGAGGATGCGTCTCCGGCTCACCAGAAACCGGTCCTCGGTGCTGCTGGTACCGAGGATGCGGAGGTGGTCCCGGTGCTCGGCGTTGTAGTTGATGGCGTTGGTCGAGTGCGCCCAGTACTCGGCGAAATCGAAGATGGCGTCGACAAGGTCCGGTGGCAGCCGCTTGCTGCGGGCGAGCATGATGCGCGTCACCACGATGTCGATGGGCGTCGGATCGAAGCGCCCGTCGCTTTTGGCAGGTGTCTTGTCGGCGGGCGTCGGCTGGGGATCGGGCTCTGCTACGTCCATGGACCGCAGGCGGCGAATAAGCAGGGCTGGGACGATGTGCGCCATGATGATGCTGAGGAGGAGCAGGGAGGCGAACTCGATGAGCATGGGCGGACGAGGTGTCGAGAGAGGGAGCCTGCGCGATGCCAAGGGGATGAAGGGGGAAGATGCAGACTTGGACAAGGAGACCGGACGATGAGACGGGCTTCAAGTGCACTCCGTACCAGGCACGTTGCCGCCTACGCGCGTTGCCTGCTGGTTTGGGAAGCTCTGGCCTCGTGGCGTTGACGTCAGCGGACCTCGGGAGCGTTACAGAGGTGTGCTACGGCGGATGGGCGGGCGCATCTGCCGGCAGCAGGCAGTACCAACATGCCTTACTGGAGGTACCGACAGGTACGGTAGGTACCAAGTGCCGACATAAGGTATAGATCGGTGCCGACATAACGTTGGTACTGACACAGGTACCTGGTATCGAGATTCAGACGACGGGAGGCACCGGCGTACGGGACGGTTCGCGAGGCACCTCCGGCTCCCTCTAACCCCAGTCCCACCTGTGTGCTTTCCCCATGCCTTTGGGCCTTTGGGTGCATATGGCTACTGTACCATGGGTTACCTGGGGCCCCATGGCAAAATCTGGGTACCGCTGCAACGTGTACCCGATCTGCCGATGATGCGCCGTTGTCTAGGGTAGGTTGCGCATCAGTAGGTAGCGTCTATGTCATCAGGCATTTGTAGCGTGACGGAGATAACTGTCAAATCCACCCGTACGTTTATGTAATGTTGATTGATGTTGGCCGAGGGTTTGTTTCGTCCACGGGATAGTGAGCTAGCCGTTTGTTCATGGGGTGTATGAAGTGCACACACTGAAATGCGTATGTACTTGCAGGTACGGACACGCAACGTGATGTCGAATACACCAGCGTCGGAAGAATTTAAATACTTTGTCTTATGCATGAACTTTCGTCGAACACTACGGACTATCTAGCCCAGACAGTTTCGTGTGAGCAACATAATCACGTTCGATTCTCCAACGGCCCCTTGTATTCTAATGTGGCGTGTGTCTCGAGCATACAGGTATTGACTACATGTACCTTAGTAGACCGGTAACCTATGTACGGAGTACGCCGTGTTATGCTGGATGGACTGTCTTCTCTGATGAGATGAATATCAGAGGCGACGTGCTGCCAGTGGAAGCCATTAATGTGACAATTGCTCACGGTCGCGATATTCACTCAAGGGCGCAAAAGTTGGGCCGTATGAGGGACTCAGCAACTAAGCTGACGCATGGTATATGGAGCCAAGCGCTGGATAGCAGCGAGGCCCGAAGCCACATAAACCTTATTTTGCGCTTGCAAGTCGACGGCCGAACCAAGGACTGGGTTCAGCCTCCAAACTCGTATTACACAACAGGCCACAATTGAAGAAGAACAAGAAATCCCGTCTTTAGTCGCGGGCCGTTTTCTAATAGACCCGATGTCGCCCCCTCGTAGTAGCGCTGCCCGCGGATAGAGATTTATACTTGGAATACAACAATTCTGGCCTCATCGTCCTGAGTTGGAGAAGAATCGTGTCAAATGGAGCTGGCTCACAAACAATCCCCTTTCAGGAATTCGCCGACATTTAACGCATGAAGGGGAAGTTTACGGGAATACACAGGCGCTCGAGTTGGCACACAAGCTCCAGTACTTGCCTGCAACGAACCCATCACCAACCGGCAAGGCAGGCCACTTACAGTACGAAGTACTCGTATGGAAGCTTCGACAGGGACGCTTTGACAGGGGCGGAACCTTTGCAGCGCGGGCGGGTCCGTGCTTGCTGGGACGATTGGCGCGGGGCAGCGGACGTATCCTGTACGCATATGCGAATAAAATTCACGGTGTCGCGACGGCGCGAGATACGGCGCACATGTTGCCCGCGGAGCCGTATCGCACGCGGCCAACCGTTCCCGGAGACGCTGCCGCTTCCGGATGGGGTCGAGTGGCGGGGGCTGGAGGGGCTGTCCAGTAAGCCAAGGCTCAGACCTGGGCCAGCCCAGCACTGCCCCAATGATCGCTCAGTGATGACTTGGGCGGCGGGAGAATTGTCTCGGCATCAAAACTTTGCAGCCAAGTTGTCTCGACTTGCCAATGTCTGGGCGTCATCGCCTAGACTCACAACCGACGGCGGGAGATAGCCCGCAAAGCGCTCAATTGGCATAGCTTGACACCTTAGCAGCTGAATTCCCATAGATATGAGAAACCGTGCTTGCGGATATGCTCCCTCTGTATGGAGTAGGGAGAATAATATCAAGGTCACATCGAGAAGCATGTGGCGTAATGGCTCAAAGAGGCCTAAGCCCCTCGGCAGTTTATCAATTTTTTTTTATCACAATTGCACCACAATCGACGGCACTATGAGGGGATTTCTGGCCCGTCTGCCGGCGGTTGCTCGTGCGGGAAGGGGGCTGTGCCTGGCTGTACCTTGACTCACTGGTGATCAAGCCAAGATTTAACCTTTTTTCGCGTCAGGCCATCTAGTCTCTATATTCTTAATCCCGTTCTTGGCATTGCCGTTGCGGAAACATACTTGACCTCGCTCGTGGTCACCACTTCAGTGGTCCTGATCCTCACCGTACTTACGTTTCCCCTTTGAGAGACTGTTCTCAGAGCATTCATACGGCACGCTGAAGCCATATTGCTTGCTTGCCTCCAGCTCGCTTTGCTCCAAAGCACAGAAAAAATCCCACGCGAAAGAGAACTGCCTGGCAGCTGTTCCTCAGCAACTAATATCACCAAGTCAGCTCACCGTTGAGCTGAATCCCGCAAAGCTGGAGACTATTGCCAGCTACGCAAACGCAGTCCTGGCGGCGACTGCATCAACACTGGCGCCAAGTGACTACCAGCCGCCATAGGGCCACCGGCGGGTAAAGGACAAGGCGAAGCAATCTTCTTCGTCCAGGTACCTCGTGAACACAGACAGAGAAAAGCCATTGAAGCATATTATCTTCAAAGTCGACGTCTCCATCGCAGCCGCTATACTGGCATGAAGACACATTCGCTCGCAGCAGGACTACCGTCACCATGTCTCCTCGCGCCAACACCGTGAGCGTCCAGCTGCCCTCCTTCCTGGGAGGGAAGCGCTCCTCGTCGTGGCCCGCAGGCATGACCTGGAATAGGCTACCCACATCGGCGCGTGATGCCTCGCCCGAGGCCGTCCTCACTTCATTTGCTCTTATGCCCACCGAAGAGGCCCTCGAGCACTTGCAGACGCACAGAGAAGGCTTGACCGACCTCGAGGCCGACACGCGCCGCGCCATCAAAGGCCCCAACCTGCTGCCGACGCAGAAGCCTCCATCTTGGATCCTGACGCTGCTGGCTGCGATTCCCAACCCTTTCAACATTCTGCTCATCTTCTTGGCCATCATCAACGCTTCTGTCCCCGACCGGGATTGGGTGAGTATTTCGCTGCTGCTGACGTGGCATCGGTACTGCAAATACGGGGACATCGAAGGCTAATTGTGCACAGGCCGGTGTGACAGTCTTGCTCGTCATGGTTGCCATTTCCGTCTTGGTTCGATTCTGGCAGGAGTACCGAAGCAGTCTCGCCGTCTTCAAGCTCCAGTCGTCCATTACCAACAACCAGAAGGTCCGCCGTCAACCCCCGAGGGCCGAGGCTCTCATTGGCAAGGCGCACGATGTGGAGGAGAAGGCAGTAATGGAAAAGGACCTGGTTCCTGGAGACATTGTCGTGCTCTCGCCCGGCTGCATTGTTCCCGCCGACTGCCTAATTCTCGAAGCATCGTTCCTTCGAATCAGCCAGTCCACGTGGACTGGCGAGAACGAGCCCGTGGCTAAGGTGGCGACCTCGATCGGCGATAAGGACGCCACTCTCTTTGACTTGGTCAACGTTGCCTTCATGGGCACGAGCGTCATCTCTGGCAATGGACTGGCGCTGGTGCTTCGTACCGGGAGGGGTGAGTTGATATGCTGATGCACCCTATATTGCGAGGCTGACCATTCCTCGTAGACGTCCTCATCGCCGGCATGGTCAAGGAATTGGAGAAGAAGCGCGAGCCAAACGCCTTCCAACGAGGCATTCGCAACGTTAGCTGGATGCTGATTGGATTCATGTGCGTCATGGTTCCTATTGTGAGTTCACTGTGCAGACGTCCTGAGGTCGTGCTGGAGTCACGTCTAACAGCTCGCTTTGCAGGTCTTGGGCATCTCTGGCAAGTCAACTGGCGATTGGAACGCGGCCGCACTTTTTGGCATCAGTGTTGCTGTCGGCCTCGTTCCCGAGATGCTGCCCGCCATCGTCAACGCCAACCTCGCCCGGGGTGCCTACGTGCTGTCCAAGATGAAGGCCATTGTCAAGCGCCTCGACTCGGTCCAGAATATTGGCGCCATGTCCGTGCTCTGCAGCGACAAGGTAGGAAACCTGGCATCACACGAGATGTACAGAGGTATAACGTTGCTGATCATCGACAGACCGGAACACTCACCAAGGATGAGATCACACTGTGCCAGTATCTCGACTTTGCCGGCGCCGAAAACACATCCGTGTTGAAGCTAGCCACTGTTGACGCCACCGTTCAGGGTTCTAATGGTAACAATATCGACTTGGCCATTCTCAATTATCGCCTCAAGGATGGAAAACCCATGAGCGTCGCGCAGTATGAAAAAGTCATGGCCATCCCTTTTACGTTCGAGCGCCGCCGATCCGCTTGCATCGTCCGCGGCGCTACGGGCCAGAACCTGCTTGTCACGAAGGGGGCGTTCGACGAAATTCTTGGCCTTTGCACCTCCGTCCGCCAGGGCGGCGTCGCCGTGCCTCTTGACCTGGAGAAGAAGCAAACGCTGATTGATCGAGTTAACGCGCTCAACAAAGAAGGATACCGCGTTCTTCTCGTCGCAGAGAAGCAGCTTGCCGAGGTGGACCTGCAGAACGAGGATGGGGTGCACGAGATGGAGACTCGAATGACACTTGAAGGCATGCTCAGCTTCATCGATCCGCCCAAGGACGACGCTGCCGACTCTATTGCGCATCTCAAGGAGCTAGGCGTCGATGTGAAGGTACTGACCGGCGACAGCCTGCCTGTGGCGCTCAACGTGTGCCAGGCACTGGGTGTGCTCGGCCGAAACGACGAAACCGACGATGAGCTGCAGGCCATTACTGGCCCTGAACTCGCGCAGCTCGAGGAGACTGAGGAGCAATTCGACTCCATTGTCAAGTCTTGCACCGTCTTTGCTAAGCTGACACCAAACCAAAAGGCGCTTGTCGTCGGCAGCCTTCGCAAGGCGGGTCACTGCGTCGGGATGCTGGGTGACGGCATCAATGACTGCATGGCCCTCCGAAGGGCCGACGTGGGCATCTCGGTTGACTCGGGCGCGAGTGTTGCTAAGGACTGCGCTGACCTGATCTTGACGGAAAAGGGACTGGGCATCATCGTGTCCGCTGTCCGAACCGGTCGCGTCACTCACGGCAACACGATCAAGTACATCAAGGTAAATGCTTCAAGCCCCTTCCAGCCCTCGCACCACCACTCTGAACTTGCGCTAACTCGGTGAAAGATGGTCGCTTCATCCAATTTTGGCAATGTCTTCAGTGTCCTGGCGGCAAGCTCTTGGCTTCCTTTCCAACCGGTAAGTTGCTTTTGACTATAGCGAGTTGTTCAGAGCTCGAATTGACTAACAACAACACAGATGATGGGTATCCAGATTCTCGCGCAGAACCTGCTTTATGACGTGAGTCAGATTGCAATTCCATGGGATCGAGTCGACCCGGAGTATCTGCAGATGCCCAAGCGCTGGAACACTTTTGATCTGCTGCGCTTCGTGCTCGTTCTCGGACCTACGAGCTCTGTCATTGACGTGATGACCTTTGCCCTTGGCTATTTCTTCTACGGAGTGCAGACGACCGATGATGAAGAGGCGGTCAAGATGTTCCAGGCGCACTGGTTCCTTCAAGGGTGCGTTGTTTCGTTGTCAATAGCCATGGGGTGAAATGAGAAGGCTAACCGCACAAACAGTCTCCTCACCCAGACGCTCATTGTGCACATGCTGCGAACGGCCAAGGTTCCCTTCTTCCAGAGCCGCTCCACGGTTCCTCTCGCGCTGTCGACGGCAGCCATCATGGCTATCGGCTTTGCTGTCCCGTGGATCCCACCGTTCCAGGAGGCACTGGGATTTGCGCAGCCAGCCGTGTCGTATGTCGGTTTCCTGGCGGCCGAGCTGCTGCTGTACATGGTCGAGGTGCAAGTGGTCAAGATGATTTACATCCGCATCTTCAAGACGTGGCTGTAAGTGATGGCGGGTTGCGGGACCCGGCTTGCAAAAGTCTGGTCGGTAATGTTGCCTTCTGGGTTGACGGTAGCATGTGTCCGGACACGGTGAATGCCTGGATTAATATTTCAACAGGTCCAGGGTGAGATTAGCTCTTCAACAGCAGCTTGAGATTGGACATAAAAAGGTGTATTGAGTATTTTGAATTGACTGAGTTCAGCTTGTGTCTTGGCATTGGTGCTCCTTGAAACGCGGCGCAATCGTTTTGAGTGCGGCAAATTACGGTAAAAGCTGTACGTCCTTATGACTGCGACCATTGTCAGATGTTTTCATGAATATGCAGCCACCCGCCAGAGATGTCGCCGAAACAAATATTGTTTGCCATGATTTGCAACACCAAAAGTGGCGTGGGATTGTGGTAGCAAGTTGAGACGGCTTGAGTGATGGCGCGGGCACGTGAAATGGTGTGCGAGGATGAGTAAGCACATTCGGCGCCCGACATCGCCGCTGCCGCTGTTGATTATAAACGGGACATCGCCTCGATAAATAGCCTCAAACGGCACAGATTCTGGGGCCATCTGCTGTCAATTAACCTCGCAGGCCATCATGGGACCTCCAAGATCGTGGGTGGCCGCGGGCCGCCAGCTCCAACGCTCCCTCTGCTCATTGAAGCCATCGCCAGCCGCTATCGCTGCTCGGCCTCATGGCGGCGTCTCACATGACGGATCTCGGCAGCTTCACTCGGGGACGGCCCGACGGTCCGGAGCAGCGTCAAATCCGGCCATGGCGTTCCCCTGCCTCGATGCTATGGAGTCGCGCTCAGAGAACCTCAAGGCCAGCAGGTCGTCGAGCGGGCCGGAGCCGTCGTACACATCCGGGGCCACGCTCAACTACCACTGCAAGGAGCCCCTGGAGCTGGACTGGGGCGGCGTACTGCCCGAGTTCAACATTGCCTACGAGACGTGGGGAGAGATGAACCGCGACAAGTCAAACGTCATCCTGCTCCACACGGGCCTCTCGGCCTCGTCCCACGCACACTCGACTGAGGCCAACCCCCAGCCGGGCTGGTGGGAGAAGTTCATCGGCCCAGGGGCCCCCCTCGACACGGACAAGCACCACATCATCTGCACAAACGTCATCGGCGGCTGCTACGGCTCCACGGGACCGAGCAGCATCGACCCGGGCAACGGCGAGCGCTACGCGACGCGGTTCCCCATCCTGACCATGCAGGACATGGTGCGGGCCCAGTTCCGTCTGCTCGACGGCCTCGGCATCGACAAGCTGTATGCCAGCGTCGGCTCGAGCATGGGAGGCATGCAGTCGCTGGCCGCCGGCGTCTTGTTCCCCTCGCGCGTCGGCCGCATCGCCTCCATCAGCGGCTGCGCACGCAGCCATCCCTACAGCATCGCCATGCGGCACACGCAGCGCCAGGTGCTCATGATGGACCCCAACTGGAACCGCGGCTTCTACTACGACGCCGTGCCACCCCACGCCGGCATGAAGCTCGCGCGCGAGATTGCCACTGTCACCTACCGCTCCGGACCCGAGTGGGAGCAGCGCTTCGGCCGCCGGCGCGCCGACCCGAGCAAACCGCCAGCCCTGTGTCCGGACTTCCTCATCGAAACCTACCTGGACCACGCGGGCGAGAAGTGGTGTCTCAACTATGACCCCAACAGCCTGCTCTACGTTAGCAAGGCGATGGACCTGTTCGACCTCGGTCGCGACAACCAAGTCGCCACCCAAGCCCGCCGCGCTGCCCGCCCGCAGAACCTCCAACCCGGCGCGTGCAGTCTCACCCTGCCCGCAAAGCCCTACGAAGAGCAGCCCGAATCGCACGCCGGCGCTGACGCCGCCTCGGGGCCTCTCGAGCCGGCGGGCTCATCGCGCCCACCCGCCGACCTGGTCCTCGGGCTGTCAGCGCTGCGAGACACGCCCACGCTCGTCATGGGCGTTGCCAGCGACATCCTGTTCCCCGCGTGGCAGCAGCGTGAGGTTGCCGAGTCGTTGCGCCTGGCGGGCAGTCGCAATGTGGCGCACGTCGAGCTTAGCGAGGAACTGAGTCTGTTTGGTCATGACACGTTCCTGCTGGACCTGAAGCACGTGGGCGGAAATCTGCGGATGTTCTTGGACTAGGGAGCGAGGCTATGGGATTCATGTTGCTACGATATGTGGGAAGCGTTTTGCATAATGGCGTCTCGGCGGTGCTGTTGATTATAGAATCTCGAGGTTTGCATCAATGGAATATATTTGCCTGCGCTCAACCTTGGCATTGGCACATTGAAGTGTAACTTCAGCCATGTACCAGACCTGATTCCGTTGTGAAGTGCTGTGCCTTGGTCGATATAGCATGTGATTGGGCAAGGATCAAAGAGGCGTGGAAGCCAAATATCCCTCAGAAGGTCACTCTTCACCTCAAAGTGCTCCGTTGGCTCCTACCGGCTGTTAAGATCACTATGCATGCGACGTGACTTATGCATGCAGACTCTGTTACAGAACCATTTCACATCAGGCTGTCTCAAATCTGTAAATTCACTCTGCGCTGCTGGACTGGTTCGCCAGCGGTGCGCCTGCCGGTTTAAGACTAACGCTAGTCTGTGCTTCGTACGAGTATACTCGTATGTGTGCCATTTCTTCCGTGCTGGGATACGAAATACGAATAGAGAAGGCTCAACGATGATCAACCATCATCCTGCGGTCACCATGCTATTAAATTTCCAAAGAAGGTTATAACGACGGCTGAAAGCCGAGCCGAGCTAACCCAACGCGACAATCATTTGCTACGTCCGGGAGAGATTGAGCCTAGTCAAATAACCGAGAACCGCTCAAATTCGCTGAAATCAACTGGCCGTCTGTAGCTAGGCACTTACCTATCGCCTTCAAAAAGCCGTTAAGGGCAGTGAAACGCCCAATTTGAGCCTTTTCAATAGCTGTTGCCCCGTTGGCAATTCTTGAGAAGTAAATCTTCGTCCTCATGCAGAAGGGGTCGCAAGTTCAATGTGTCACTCAAAGCAGACCAGTCAGTCATGCATTACTCGTAAAAGAGCGGCTGCGACTGAGTCACATCTGTAAGCTAGACCCAATATAATATGCACTAGGTCCGTCCCCATGAAACATCCCGAAACGGTTAACGTCATATGCACCCAGCCGTACCATATAAATCCCCAAACTCACGATCTTTGGCAATTCTAAAAGAGATGTTGTCGACATCCAATTTCTACTTCTCTTACCACGAGAAGTGGCAGATGCAACAGTGCTATAACTGCGCTCAATCAGTGGAAACGGCAAACTTCATGTTCTCTAACTTCCGACAATTTATTTATCCATCCCTTTGACGTCTTGCGAAACATGGCCGTAAAAGCCCACTCAGAAATAGAAGCCTCGGTCAGGGCTGAAATAGAAAATACAGCTTATGCGGCTTCATCCTTACGACCACTCACAGGCGGCACGGCAAATTTCATATATCATGCCAAACTTCAAACACCGCTGCCAGACGGAACGACAGACGTCGCGATCAAACATGGCGAAGCGTATGTCGCTCAGCATCCCGACTTTGATCTGACGATGCTGCGCTGCGTAAGTCCCCAAACAAGTACAACATTCCGAAAGCTTGCTGATTAGGATTGTTCGTGTTTATCAGCAAATAGAAGAGGAGAGTCTGCGCCTCCTCTCGAAGCTCTCACCTTCGATCACTTCGGTATTCGAGGTTGGAACTCCCAGGCCGTTCCACTTCAATCCCAAGACTGGTACGCAAATTCAGGAGTATTTGCCAAACGCCCTGAGCTTGAAGGATTATGCCTTGGAACATTATACAAAGCCCACGTCCCAAACTCTCAAGCCTCAGTGCCTGCAGCTGGGACGGTCCCTCGGCAAGTGGCTTCGTGGTTTTCACGACTGGAGCCAGCAGCCAGCAAGTACCGGCCTTCGCAACCTGTTTGCAAAAAATACGGAGATGCAGAATATCAAAAAAATGATGAACTACGAGCAATTGGTTCGGATGACAGGCAAATACCCGTCCTTTTTGGAGGAATGCCGGGAGATGTTCCAGCAAGTTGCGGACATGGCCACCGCCGAGTTGAAAGATGAAAGGAGTCTCCAAGTCATTCATGGGGATTTCTGGACCGGAAAGTAGGTCGAAGTTCCCGCTGCCATTGCCCGGCATTTTTCGTGGTCGTCATCATCTAACTTGGCCTTTCGCAGTGTCTTACTGCCCAACAAGGCCATTGGTGACAGCGAAAAGGTTCACGTTCGAATCGTGGATTGGGAGATGGCGCAGCTCGGCGTGCAGGCTGAAGACTTTGGTCAGCTCATTGCAGAATTATGGGAGTTGAAGCTGTACAAGGATATCGACGCCGGACTCTGGATCATCCAGGGCTTTGCGGACGGATATGGCCGGGTAGATTCCAATTTTGCCTTTCGCGCTATTGTCCATGTGGGAGCACATTTGATTTGCGTTGGATCGAACACGCCGGGATGGGGCACGCCGGAGCAGAGCGAGCAGGTTGCCAAGGCTGGAAAGGATGTCATGACTAAGGCTTGGAGCAAGGACCTGAAAGCCTTTGAGGGCCATGACCTTGGATGCCTTTTCAATTAGTCTTGAGCAGTACGCATATTTTGAACGACGACTTGAGTTCATTACGAAGTGCAACGAAGCGCTGGAAGGTGAGGCTCAAAGGCCTCTGAGGGAGAGCAGACAATCCTACTGAGCACCCAAGGCTACCAAATACAGGTACAGACCGAACTACCTGCACACCTACACAGGGATGACAAGGGCGACAAAAGCTTCCGGGCACCGCCAAAAGAGTTCTAGAGAACACGGCTTTCAAGCATCGAGTTGACAGCATCGACAACACTGGTCTTCAAATCGGTGTAGTCCCAGCTCCCAACCTCGGTACCTCTGGCAAGAATATCCAGACTGACCCGCATATCCCATCCCGTTGGGTGCACCCCAGGGGGGAATATCTGAGAGGGGTTCCCTTCAGGAACTCGATCCTTGAGCATGGGGAAGTTTTCGCGGATGATGTTCGCCACCAACTGCGGCGTGATGAGCCCTGAGATGAGAAGAATGCGCTGGTTCGCAGCCGCGGGGTTCGTCAGTGCATCCACGTGGCTCCTGGCGACATCACGGACGTCCACCTAGCACAACGCGGTCAGCTAGATACTTCCAGCAACGTTTCTCTGCTGCAGTCGGCCTCTCCAGAGCTGGTGACGTACAAAATGGTAGAACGGAAATGCAACGCCTTCGATCTTCTTGTGGGTTCCATCAATGAAACTGGCAATAGCAAATTGGTTCGTCTCATTAATGGACTTTGGTCCCTTGATAGGATGGATCATAGGTCCAGTGATGATGTCGGGATTGATCACCACCATGTCAAAGGACGGCGAGTTGCTCTTCATAAACTCCCACGCGGCTGCTTCCGCCCTCTTCTTGGACACATTATATCCAAGGACAGTGTCATTTCTTTCGACGGCTTGGTCGGCTGTGACCTATGAAATTTGATATGAGCATCGTGGGCCAGGAGGGTTGAGCGGTTGCACTTACAGGGTTCCAATCCTTCTCAGTGTAAGGTCGTCCCTCTTTAGCAAGGTCCTCAAACGAGTTGAGCACAGAAACGGCGCTACCAAGTAGGACAAAGCGTTTGAGAGATGCGCCGCCGCAATTTTTGCTAGCCTTTAAGATCTCCGTCGTTCTTGGCTTGTTAGTTGTTATGGTGGTTGAAGGCTGGCACGGTCACTTACCCCATTTCTGCTGGCTCAATAATCTCCTTTCGAATGTCAGACACGCTGAAATTCAACGGGGACGCAGTATGAATGACATAGTCAAACGGGGCATTCGTGTTCTGGAAAAGTCGATCAAAAGGCTTTGCAGAAGTAAAGTCTGCCACGACGGCGAACTGCACTTTGCCCTCCCATGACGGGTGGGCTTTAATGATATCGTCGGCCTTTTCCCGGGATCGCACCGTTGCGGTGACAGCGTACCCGCGCTGCTAATGTGTGAATTTCTGCAGATATGAGGACGGTTTATACATACATCAATCAAGATAGACAGAATGTGCGACGCCACAAAACCGTTGGCGCCTGTAAGGAGGACGTGTGAGCCTGCTGTGGTACTTGCCATTTTGGTATTTGATATGGGGGGCGGTTCGAATGACCGATTTGTGAAACGCCGGGTTTTCAGTCAGTGTCGACACTTCATATATAGTGGACGCGGAAGTGAACAGCCGCATTTGCCCACACAAACTTTCCAACCATTGCCAACCGGTAGCTGTGGGTGCTGCTCACCATCCCACATTTGACGTGGCAGTGTGATTGGCTGCTCACAATTCTAAGTTTGCTGCTCCGCACCATCCGAGTCCAACCCCGTTAGCCATGTCTCCGCAACAGACCGTGTGAACGGCCTGGGCAAGGTTTTGGCGGGTGGCACAGCGGGCGATACAAGACACACGATTCGCAATCTACACGCGACTCGCAATGCAGGAGTGCAACCGGGCAACGCAGCGGCGGAGCCTTTCCAATTGACTGTTGTGCTACTCGGAAATTGCGTTGCTCGGGAATCAATGGAAAAATGGTACCCCTGTCTAATTTTCCATCGCGCCCCTATGCAAAGGTGATGGTAAGCTGTATATTTAGTCACCCAGTTCAATACGAGAATGCGGCAAATTTAAGACAACGCTGACTCTCCCTGGCTAGCTCCCAAGACTTGGACGTCTAGAGGAGAGTTTAGGGAGCGGATAAAGCTCGTATGTTGCTAGAAGGGCTGATAGTATTCATCTTATTGATGGGAAGAGTCGCGGGTTCAATTTCCGGGCGGGGACCTCTGCCGTTCGGTTAGGGTAGGACCACATATCCCCGGCACACCGAGAACTGCCGGCCAGCATGGTCGACAGCAAACCTTGCTAGACATCTCAACTCGATATAGCTACATGCGTCCAACGATCGACTAGAAATCTTGCTTCAGTTCCTCCAGGGGAGGCAAGACACCCTCCCTCTCCAGAATTCGTAAAGTCTCCTCTAACTCCTCCCAGGTGTCGGCGTACCCATCCCATCCGAGCTTCCTTGCCTTGCTCATGCTCGCCACGCAGCTCCAATCCCGACCCATTGTCAAAACCAAAAAGTCCCATGTCGACTTTTCCCAAGCATTCTGGTCCAGGTGATACCTATCTCGCAGTTTTTCCCATGCTTCATTGACATCCTTTCGTTTCGCCCAATTCTGGGGATCCACCTGGAGGAACAGCGTCGGGGGATCTTCCGCAGCTGCGTCGGACGAGACTCCCATCGCTGATGCCTGTGCTTTGAGAGGCGGCTTGTTCTGAAGCCGAATGGTACGTGACTCGTAATCTTTAAATCCCTTCGTATTGGGAACGCCTCCATTGGGAAACATAGGGTCTGGAATACGGCATTCGAACCTGGCGGCCAGCCGAGGCCAAAGACTCTGAAAAGATTCCGTGTCGCCGTTCATCACATTGAAGATCTGATTGCCTGCTCCAGGGGCCATTGCGGCCCACAGGCAGAATTTGGCGTGCAGGTTCGCCGAAGTCCAACAATTGAAGGTGAAATAATTTGCCTTGCTCCCAGGGAACGGCAGTTCGGAACCGGGAAGAGCTTTGCTAACCGCGCAATAGAGTCCAATCGACGTGGCCTCATTCATAAAATTACCTCGAGCGTACCCTAGCACGTCTTCGGGTAAGGTGGCAACCCATTCCCACGAGCCTTTTTTCGCAGCTCGAGCCAGAATTCTCTGTTGCTCGTAGTAAAAAATAGGCGGCCAGGGGACTCCCCTACATTATTCTCCAGTAAGGGGTCGTCCTCGAGCAGAGGTTGCTTGGCCTGCCCAATATGAACGCCATACTGCTTGAACCCGCAGGTCAAGATGAATCGTTTTATCCTCATTGCGGCCCCGGTAATTTCAAGAGCCTCCAGAAAGTTAGCGAGCAGAGCCGCGTTAATCCGCAACAGTTCATCGGGATCACTGCGCGCCAGGTAAGCACAGAAGTAGACGTATTCAGCTGAGACTCCTTTGAGCGTCTGAGCCATGTCCTGCGCAGAACTTTGAAGGTCAAGAGTGACATGCTTGATCTTTGGATCGGGGTGTCCTGGTTTGTCGCGGGACAACGAATATATGGCCTGGTAGGATGAGTCCTTGAGAAGGTGGTGAACGATGGCACTTCCGGTAATGCCTGTTAATCAGTAGTCAGTCTAAAGCACAAGCTAAAGAGGAGAGATGATGTACCGGTAGCACCAGTCACAATAGCACGAGCCATGACGATTTAAACGATGCACCTCTACTCATTGAGCCTGGGAGGTGCAAGATTAACATCTTCTTGCCTTGCCGACATGGGTATGGCTAAATATATTTCGTTGGCGCGACCACAAACCGGTGCATTACCGCCAAGCGTGTAAGTAAAGAGACGCTATTAACGTCATGACGATGTGCGGGAAGGCGCGAAGACAGCGCCCAAAATTAGTCAATGGGAAGGTAAAGCGATGACATGGTTATCCATGCACTGGGTTATGTGAAGTTGTTGGTCCGCGGCGAGACATACCGTCTGTCATTCGCACACGCAGTCGTCGCTGAGAGGCTCAAGTGCCCAGCGAGAGCTATTTCGTCGGCCGGATCACGTTGCGCATCGATGGAGGTGGAAAGTACATGTCTGGTTTGGCGCTACACGTGGCACTTTTCTGTTCGACCCTGTGTTAGATTCAGGGAGGAGGTACCGGGATGAGTGTGCAAAATATTCCTCATCAGAGGTGGCGACGGACTCTTCTGTCTGATGCGGCAACGGCATGAAGGCAATGTCCGCCAATTTCAACTCATTTCCAGACGCTCCCTCCACATGGTTCAAACCTGTATTCAAATTATTGAAGAAAACGCAACTACATGAAATGACACTGAAGGTATAGATAACATGGTAAGGGCCTGGCAGCAATCCAGGTCATCAAAAGAGGGTCCTTGCCCGAGAACGTACCCGGCTGAATCAGTTGAGAGGAGTTTTTCCAGGACAGCCAGGACAATCGCAATCAGGCATTGCTAGCACCTACCTACGATACATAAATAGACTCCCCTTCGGCTGCGTCGATGCCCGCTTGTACAGCCTTCGCTACCGCCGCCTCAACGTCCTCGCTGCCGTCGAGCATGTCCAGCCACGAGGTCTTAACTCCCTCGGCTGCCAGCAGCGCCACCGCCGCCTGCGCAACCGACTCTCGACTCGCCTGCCCATTAATGTGCGATGTCTTGCCGAGCTCGACCCTGCCAGCGGGCTCGGACGTGAGGTAGCCAGGGCGGAGGCACAGACCTACCATGCCCCCGCTGAAGCGACAGGCCTGATAGAGGGCCTCGTCGGCGGCAATTTTGGCTTTGTAGTAGGCAGCGAGAACGCCGTGGTTGATCTTGGCGTTGTAGTCATCCCACTCTCCGACAGGCCACCAGGAAGCGGCGCTTCGGCGGGAGCCGTTATATGAGATGAGAAGAAAGCGCTTGACGAAGGGGGTTGAAGCAGCAGCATTAACGAAGTGGATAGCGGCGTCACGGTCGACCCTGTAGGTCTAGGAAGGGAAGGGAGGTCAGTCTGCTATCACGAACGCCACCGGAAAGGAGATTTCCAAACGGGCAAGGGAGCTTACCATTTCCGGGCCTCCTTTACCACCAGCGCCTGTGTATCCGAGGCGTCAGCCTATGGATTCGAGCTTGTGGTAGCAGAGTCACGAATTACCGGCACTCCAGGCGACGTAGTCGGGCTTCACCTCGTGGAGGATGCTACGAGCACGAGCCTCGCTGTCGACATCAGCGATGCTGCTAACAAGGACATGATGCTTGCCAGGCAGCCCAACGCTGAGCTTCTCAACGGTGCGGGCTTGCTCCTGGGTGCGGATGAGGCTGGTGACGGTCCAGGAGCGCTTGAGGAGGAGCGGGGTGAGGAGTTGGGCAACTTTTCCGTGGCCGCCGATGACAAGGACGTGGTGGGATCCTGACATATTGGGTGATGGGGATTCGTTTCAAGAGTCGAGGCGCGCATCGAGCAATTGGTGGTCGCTTAGAAGGTGAAAAGTTGCCCTGCGAGGTTGCATCTTTTGACGCCGCTCGGTGATGAGGAAATGCCCACCAGCGCAGTGACAAGCCCGGTGCTTCCGCCGTCTTAGAGTTCAACCTTCCGGTCGCATTCGTCATAGCCGCACGGAGCGGACATTCACGGTTCGAAGATTCGCATACATAACCACGGAGCAAGTATCTGGTCAAGATGGCCACCCGTCTAACCAGCCAGAACCCTTCGCTTTGGCCGTTTTTACACTTCTTAAACAAGCTGGCCTCTACTGGCGTCCCATAGCTCCCATAGCTCCCTAGAGTACTGTACAGTGGCATCCCTTTTTGTAGCCAAAAGACATTGCTGCAGCACACATTTCGCTCAGAGCTTGCCCTCTCCGGACCCGCAATCACGATAGTTGCGCCAATGTCAAGAGTTAGCCACTTAGGGAGGTCGGGCTCCCGGTGTATGGCAGTAAATTGTGCAGAATCTGCGGAGCCCAGGGGAACAAATGGAGGGACTCATACGGCAATATCATTAAATTGCCATGTGATAGGCCATATGCGATAAATTCGTCAATTGTACGCATCTCTGACCGGTGTAGTTTAGGTTGCGTGGCGTGGGGCATGTGGGGCGCGAGGCGTTACAGGGCGCAAGGCTTGCGGGCGTGTGGTGTGCAGAGCGAATGTTTTCTTGCGGGATGATGACTTCAACACGCTGCGCCGGCTTGGACTGCCTATTGATGCGAGTAGAAAAGACGCCAGGGTGCATCAACTGATCATATCGATTGAGATTGGTATCTGGCACAGCTATAGGGTTGAACTAATCTCATCGCTACTTTGTCGTGATATCAAAAACCCAAGTGTTCTTTCCCGCGTATCTCTTCTACCAATAACCACCACCTGTATTCTTTCTCTCGATGGGGTTCACAGAGCTTCACATCATGCCGTGCTCTTCTCAGCGATCGCTTGGCGATTCTGTGCCATCGAATTCAACACGACAGACGTGGTTTATATCGCTTCCTTGCTCGTAATTATTGACCATATACTCGCTTTACTCAGTATAGTTCAGTATGACCTCTTCACAGCGTGACGAGTTTTCAGGCTCACTTATTCAATGAAGCCTTTCCCCAAAGCCTACTGACCTTCTACCGACTTTTGTAAAGGAATTCTTGCCTCCTCGGTCTCGATAGGTGCAGCCTTGAGCTTCCTCCTCTTAAACAAGTTCAGAATCTTTTCTTTCTTCCCCACTCTCCTCTCGCCTAGCCGCTCAACGTCATTCATACAAATTCTCGCCTGCTGCGGATCTAACCAGCATCTCATGGCATCCATAGGATACCACTCTTTAATATACTTTTGCACCTCCAGCACCTCCGGTTCCTCCGCCTTAACGCGCCTCACAAAGGCCCCCACATCACTCTGGTCCAACACAACTGCAGCCCCCAGCAGGCCAACTGGGTCCTCCATCAGGATGCTTTCCTTGACACGCGCGTGCACGAAGAGCGCGATAGTACAGACAAGCATCAGCGCCAACATACCCACAATCGCCCATGCGACTGGCCGAAATACGTATAGACGCGTTACCTCGGCGGAAAGAACTGCTTGCGATGTAGAAACAGCCCCTCTGACAGGCTGGAAAAGTGTGTCAACCGAAAGCGCCGCGAATACTGTGGCGTACAAGCTTTGCGTCGCATTGCTTAAGACGCTGGTATCATACTGATTTCCTGGGTTCTGTCTGCGCGCAGCCGACAGAACGGCCGCGCCAAAGGCGTCCACCGAAGTGGCGCTGGCAGCGTCGAAGGTGTTGTAACTGTGCAAGGTGTCTTCCAGCGTCATGTATGCTAAAGGCCGAATTTCCTTGTTCTCTGACGGTTCAAAGCTGATGAAAGTGGGGATGTTATTTGGTCCGATGGCTTGAGTAAGAGGGCCGTTACTTTGGTAGTAATTGGCGATGCAGGATATCAAAGTCGGGCTGCCAAGTTTAATTGACGAAGTCTCGTCGTAGTACCCGGCAACAATGCCGATCCGTCCATAGACGGAGTTTTTGCAGGAGGGGGTGACCCAGCTGCGCGAGTAGGATGGTGTGGAATTGCTGATGGAGAAGTAGGTAGAGATCGCGCAGCCACGGTCTGTTGCCGACATTGTGAGGATATCCTCGTCAAGACTGGCGGAGTACGTCGGCGCCTG
Organism: Tolypocladium tropicale; assembly: GCA_024340005.1. Taxonomy (NCBI): domain Eukaryota; kingdom Fungi; phylum Ascomycota; class Sordariomycetes; order Hypocreales; family Ophiocordycipitaceae; genus Tolypocladium; species Tolypocladium tropicale. Next base: position 58,770 of record JALHBU010000035.1, on the reverse strand, counting down.
ACAGTCAAGGCGGGCCGAGTATGCGGTTGCATTGCCCAGCGTCAAGTTTCCTTGATGGCTGTTGTCTGTGGTGTTGAAAGGGGGAAAAGCATACTCTGCTGTCATCCAGGTGGGTGGTGCTGAGCCGTAGGCATGGATTGCATTCGCAAGATCGATTGCAGGCCGCAAGCTTGTGGATCCAGTAAGCGCTGATCCATTGAAATCACTGATTAGATTGATGGAAACTTGAGTCGAGGTCGCAGAAACAATCGTAGAAAATAGATGGGACGTCAAGGGCACCAAGGCTAAGGATGTCAAAAGGTTCAGCAGTAGGGCCGCACCAACTACCCCGTGCTTGTTCTTGAATGCTATAAACCAACCATAAAAGGAAGGTTTGGAGCGATAGTCGAGTAGCATGGTCAACTTGGCATTCTGGGAGGTCGCTTCTGGCCTGCAAAGGTCGACGTATGGTTGACGGTCTGCCGTCGCGGACACTGAAGTCGCCCACATTATCTCGAAAAGCTTCATAGCGAAAGTTGGTAGCGTGGTCCAGAGCAGCCCGTAAGCCCAAGAGGACGGGTATTTCAGACTCGACAAAGATATCGCGGAGGGTGGTACCACAGAGGCGATACCGTTGTTTCTAGCCGAGATGGCATCCAGGACAAGTATTGCTACGATGAGTCCCGTCTCAACAATAATCACAAATGTGATCCATTTCCAACCCAAATTCCATGGTCTGTACGACCGCGCATCTTGTCGCGAAGCCGATGCTATCTCTTGATGGGTGGGAGGGGTCGGCGGGTTCCCTGTGTGTTGCTCTTCCACGGGCTGCTCTTGATGCAGGTGTCCTTGCTCAGATGACAATCCAGGCGACGACGGCGTGACTTGATGATAGGCAGTTCCGTCCTGTTGCAAGTGATGGCATTGTTCGTTTGCGGTTTCCTGGTTTAGATCAATCAGCAGAGCCTCGTGCTCTCCATTGGCGCGAATTTGATTCGAGGGCACTGTGGTTTCTGGGCCCTCAGAATCTGGCAACGTCGTGCCTGGTTCTGAAGACAACACCATGGCAGTAATATCTGAGAGAACCAAGTAGTAAAGAGCTTGCTGTATGGTTAGAAAGAAGCCGCTGAGAAAGTTCAAACGTCTCACTTTGCAGTAATATGCACAATCGCATTGCAACAGACATTCAGCTGAATGGCTACATGGATGCATGGGAGACCCCACTTCCCATGCCGAGATCAATAAACCCATGTTAGCTGGTGGAAACTGAGACAGGACTTCAATGGCTTAAATGGCTAGCGAATCAATATTGGTCCTGCCCCTCAGCTTGCACAGCTTGTAAAGCCACCAACCGACAAGAGAAGCAATAGTACGCGTCACATCTGCAAGGCCACAATAGCCCGGAGCGCAAAGGCAAGCTTGAGCGCATGCTCGGCTGCCATATTGCCGTTCACCTCCGCGAATGATAAATAATCGATGTATTCCTATTCGCGTACTCCGTACTCCGCACTCTCAAGATCTCTGCCTGTTCCGTCGGTTTGATAGTTTGACGCTTCTTGTCCGGCCCACAATTGCATTGACGACAACAATGGCTCCCGGCGCTCTCTCACGACCTAATTTCTCCGCCATTATCCTAACGGGCGTCGGACTGCTCGTCCAGGGTCAGACGCTCAATCCTAGCAACTGTTTACGTGACAGCGGCGTGACTACGTTTGCCCAATGCAACTACATGTACGACAACATCAGCAAATGCGCCAGTTATAGCGGACCAGCATCTGTTTCGTGCTATTGCAAGCAGCCCTTGTTCAATGCCATTTTTGGGTACGTCCGCAATGCAACTGCTTCTCTGAAATTCGGATGTCTAACTGATCTGATGCGGGCAGATGCGAGAGCGAACAGCGTCTATGCTTCGGCAATGACAACCTAGACGGAACCTTCCAGACCGGGATCTCAGTATGGCACGGCATCTGCGATGGCCACATTTCTTTCACGCCAACAACCCCCCCAGTTTCGACAATCACAAAGTCGTGGAGCCCCGACATCTGCACCGAGGTAGACTCAGCTTGCAACCAGCAGGAATACTTGCTCACGTCTTGCTCCCTCTCGCACGCTTCCAACTTCCGATCTTGCGTGTGTCAGCCGTCTCTTATATCTCTCGAATACACTTGTGCATTCATTGGCAACACGTCTTGTCTCGAGGTTCCGGCGGCTACGACAAACTTGCCGGGGTATAATTTCTGCTCCAATTTTCCGGCTGTTCTGAGCTCTACACCAGCTACCGTAAGTGAAATCCTGCCGACAATTCATGGCGTCTTGCTGATGAAGGAGAATCACAGGTCAGCGCTTCCACTACCACGGGCGTCCTCACCATTACGCAGGCAACAACAGCAGCAAGTGGGTCAACGACATCGACATCAGCAACAACAACATCAACAAAATCGTCGGAGGGTACTTGCATGAACTTGAGCTTGATGAGTCTGATTCTGCCTGCAATATTATGCTCTGCGGTAAGCGTATTGCATGGGTACTTTTAGGAATTTGGAGTCTGTGATCTGTAGCCCGACAATTTGCTTCCCGGGGGGAAGGGGGGCTGCTCCGCTTGATTGAGCTATACGAACATTATATCATGACGACGTAGAGGAATAGTATGCCACACGCTTTAAGCATCATGGTTGAAATGGCTCAAGTATGCACCATGATGTGAGCCATTGTGAATGCGGAGAGACAAAGCCATGGAAGGAAGTGTCAATTTAGATCCAAAGGTGTCTGTTTTCGACTACTCTGCCCCGCCCGAAGCCCCCCCTACGAGATTGAATGCCGTCTTCCCCTGTCTGAAGAGCGAGCGCTGCGACAGCTGCCTTCACGTCTGCCACCGTCATTCCCATTTTGTCTACGAGAGACTCGTCCGCACCAGCGGCCTGCAGGAGGGCCTTCGTCCTGGCTGCCCTTAAGCCCACTGACTGATAAATGCCACCTCGAAACTCCTGCTTGAACATGACAGCGTGGTGGAGGGCCGTCCATCCCACGTCGTCCGCTATATTTGGTTGAGCGCCAAGCGTCAGCAAGAACTCGACCATGGGAACATTTGCTAAGTGACAAGCCCTTATCAAGGCTGTTTCGCCATCCGCAAAGCGAGCGTTTATGTCAATGGCAGAGGCACCGCTTTGAAGCTGTTGCTGAAGCATTCTCAACCCTACCCGGTAACCCTCTCCTTTGTCATCCTCATGGATGGGCGAATGCGAGGGAATCATGCTAGAAGCCATATAGAATAGTGGCGTGTTTCCTGTTGAGTCTCGAAGTGACATGTCGGCACCACTCCGGACCATGACAGCCATGACTTCCCACAGAAATGACATTGCAGCATAGTGAAGCGCCGTTCGCCCAAGCCTATCGACAGTATTGACATTCCCTGAGACCGGCAGAAGCTCGATCACGATATCCAGGGGTCGTGACCAGACGCTGTTTTCTTGATGGCCTGTGTCTTGAGACTGATCGGCGAGAGGATGAGAACCGTGAAGTATTTTCGGTTTAATGTGATCTTCTCTGGCCATTACAGCCCAATGGAGGGCATTGCGGCCTTTTTCATCGGGCAACCGGGCCGAAGCGCCTGCAGCAATAAGACTTTTGACGGCATCAAGATTGTGGTGGGCTGCTGCCAAGTGCAGGGCCGTGACTTGAAGAGCAGCCGTGGTTACATCAGTGTGAGGATTTCGCTTTTGCCAAGGTTTCAAGTAAGGACGCGTGTCGTTGATTTCCCAAGCCGAGCCCTCGATAAGCCGGTCAATGATGGATTTGCCTGACCACTGACAGGCGCTGAAGAGCACAGAGTTACCAAGCTCATCTTGGGTCTTTGGATTGGCTCCGTGGTCCAGCAGGAGATGCACTATACGCTCCCGCGCGGCCAAGAGCTCCGGTTTCTCCCACGGCCAGTCTTGACCAACGATATCATCAGGAAAGTAGATTCTGCTGGTTGCGCAGATGAGCCACGCATCGAGAACACTTGGATTCCACCCCCTGTGTCTTGATCTAAGCTTTCTTGTTAGATCTTGTTTGTTCAACCGCTGGAGGAGCAGAGTGATGATGCCTTCTCTGCCGCCACTGACCGCCTCCGCAGACATGCAGCATCGCGCGCCTTTCTCAGGCTCCGGCCTGCACGACGAAGGGAAGTCGAGTGTTTCACGTTCAAATGGGATAAATTGTAGCCCCATGTCCATGAGAGCTTGCACCGTTCTGGAATGCCCATTGCTGCCGGCCAAGAATCCGAAGCCACCTGTTGTCGAGCTGGCTTCATACGTATCACCGCCGCCTTTCATTGACCAAACCCCCTTAAATCCCTTGTCGGAAGGCAGCTTGGCGCCTGAAAGCAGCAATAGATGCATCATTTCTGGACTATCGTAGTGGGAGCAAACGGCCATGAGAGCCTTTTCTGACCAGTCTTCGGCGCCGGGCACCGCGGCAAGAGAAGCCCCGTTGTCAACCAAGAATTGAACAATGGTCAAGATCTGCGGAGAAACGGTTCGCTTCCCTGGCAGACGCTCCTTATACAGGGGCACCCTGCCCGCAAAAATGACAGCTGGTTCCGTCCGGGGCTCCGGTTCATAGCGGTAATAGCGGATTGTGTTGTCCCCCTCGTTCCGAGGTGGATGATAGTTGGCAGCATAGTGAGTTATATAGCTGCAAGCTAGTTGCGGGTTCTCCTCCAACAGCGCCTTGACGTCTCCGGGCTCTTCGGCGAAGATAGCTTGCAGGAGGGCGGCTGACGGGGCATCGGGATCCGCAACTATTCCTGGCTCTTGACTGCATGACGTTTGTGGGCTCAACATCTTGTTGGGCTTCGAGTATCCGGCGCGTGAAGAAGGAGCGATCTCCTAGTTCAATGTTTCTCATGGCGAGAGAGCTGCTACATATCAAAGCTGATTCCCATTGTGGGAACGACTCGGGCGGCTAGGCCATGTTTAGTAATGACGGGACCCACCGCACTTACATGCACGGCGTGGGCACCGAGCCCACCAAACAGCCCCTTGCTCGTATTGACTACCTACCTACTCCGGACCCCAGGTAGACAGCTGCTAACAAGGTTACCTGTAAGTGGCTACAAGCAGGTAAAATCTAAAGGACCGGCGAGTTCCCGAATTCCCGTGATTATAACAGCGAATCTTGCTGGACGCCTTTTACTTCGCGAATTTGATCCACTGCTCCATAAGCGCACTGGCCTTGTGAGTCATGCCGTGCCGCATCCTACGCCGTAACGTAGGTGGAGCATTCTGCTCCGTACAGAGGCCGAAGCGCGAGGATCTGGGGTCGCGCTTTGTCGCGACGCGAGCTGTCGATCCGTCCTCATGAAAGCCTCGTATAACCTCCCAACGCAGTCTCTGTAGCCTTCCTGGTTCAGTCAATTTGCCAAACTCATTCACGATTACCGCTGCCATGGGTGGACTGATTAATATTTTCAGGCGCCTGGCCGCCATCCCAAATGGTGCCCGGGAGCCTCGTCCGAATCTCATACTGGTCGTTGTCTGCTCGGCCATGTTCCTAGACCGTGAGTGCCGCGCTGATGTACATCGAGACAGCTTCTTACAAGGCCTACTTAAGTGTCGAACCTTTCTGCTGTGACAATCGCCCTACCCACCGTCGGAAAACAACTCAATAGCGACCAAACACAACTGCAATGGGTTATTTCGGCATACGCCTTGACGGTAATGACCCCCAAACCCTTCCCGCAATCTTTCCATAACATCGAGACATCGTGTGCTTACACCGAAACCCCTCAGTTCGGCAGCTTCCTCCTCCTCGGCGGCCGCGGTGGCGACATGTTCGGGCACCGCCGCGTTCTTCTCTTCGGCTCGTACCTCTTCGCCCTCTTCACGCTCCTCTGCGCACTGGCACCCACTTTCCCGGCGCTCGTCGTGGGTCGAGCCTTTCAAGGGATCGGTGCGGGCTTCACCATCCCTTCCGCCCAGGCGCACGTCGCCATCCACTTCCCCAACCCCAAGGCGCGAGCCCGTGCGCTGGGTTTCTGGGCCGCCGCGGGCTCCATGGGCTTCATCACAGGGCTCATCTTGGGGGGCGTGCTGACGGCGCTGCTGAGCTGGCGGTGGATCTTCTGGGTATCTCTCATCTTCTCGGGCGTGGTGGTGCCCGCCGCACATGTCGTCCTTCCTCGGGCTATCGCGGTTGCGCCGCCGGCTCCGGGGCCGGGATCGGCCCCACATGAAGACGGTGCGGTGGCCCCGGAGGCAACGGGGATGGAAAACGGGACGCAGAAGAAGTTGTTGCATACCATAAAGGCCCGCATGATCCGCTTCGACGTCTTGGGCATCTGCCTCGGGGTCCCAGGCTTGCTTCTCCTGACCTACGCTCTCACATCCGCCAACACCTCGGGCTGGGCTTCCCCGCCCATCATCTCAACCCTCGTCCTCGCTGTCGCCCTACTCGCCCTCTTCGCACTGCAGGAATCACGCGCCAGCCAGGCCCTTCTCTCTCCACGTCTCTTCCACAATATGTCCTTCAACTTGACGCTTGTCCTCGCCGTGGCTACATACGCCGTCCGACAGGCCTGCACCTACTTCCTCACCCTGCAGCTGCAATCCTACGGCAACTCGCCATTACACACCGCTGTGCTCTTTCTACCCGTCGGCGTGTCCGCGCTGCTGGCCAACTCCATAGCTGGCCAGCTGGTTCCCGTGCTCGGTGCGCGGGCCATGTTCATACTCGGCTGGGCGCTGTGCATCCCCGGCGTAATACTCTTCAGCTTCATCACGCCCTCGTCCAGTTACTGGCGCTTTACCTTCCCTGGCATGGTTCTGTATATCGTGGGGTTGAGCGCCGTCTACATTACGGCCAACTTTGTCGTCGTTTCATCAGCGTCCAAGAGCGACCAGGGCATCGTGGCTGGTGTGTTTAATGTCGCCCTCCAGGTCGGTGGCAGTGTGCTCGGCCTAGCGGTGTTGACGGCCGTGGCCGATGGCATCAACGATCGATTCGGGGACGGAAGTGGTCAGCTGTCCGAGGTCGGCTACCAGAGCGTGTACTATTCGTGCATCATCCTGTGCTGCATTGCTCTTGTCACGAGTCTATTCGCCATCCAAGTACCTGAAAGCATGCGTGGCACAGTTTGGACAAAGAAACGAGCGGCGGCTACGGCGCCGTCAGAGCTTGCAGCGATTCGACATGAGAGCCGGCATCGCCAGCAAGAGCGAGCACACCAAGTCGAGTGACGAAACTGTAGACATGTATGTCATCGAAACGATAAAGGAGTCAAGGAATAAGGGTTGGGTGCCAAGCATCTTGAGACGGATTACAAAAGTAGTATTTACAAGGAATGCTTACAGATAGCCAAATATATCCATCCACGAAGCAAGAGAAATATCCACAAGAAGTAAAGGCCTCCTAAAACACATCATAATCCATCAGTTGCATAAGTTTCTCCCGGTCTATATAAAACCCCCCTGGAACTGCGCCTCTACTGGCGTTCGCACCACCCCGTCTTTCACCGGCGACGGCGGCAACGTAATGGGCGCCGGTCGCGGCGGCGCAAACCTGGCCTCCACCCGGTTGGGACTTACACCCCCGTTGGTGCCGGCGCTCGGCGTGCGATCCAGCGACGGGAACCCTCCCAGCGTGGGTGAGCCCATCGGCCCACGGTCATTTTCGGCATAATAGCTGTCGTTGGTATCCCATCGGGTCAGCTCCAGCTCCCGTGCCAGGTTCTCGCTTGAGCTCGAGATGGACTTTGCGAGCGATGTGAGCGGGAAGGTCGGGCTCGGCAGCCTTGGCGGGGCGGCTGTGGACGTGGGCGAGGACCAGGAGGGCGAGAGGCTGTTGTTGCTGCGACCCGTGGATAAAGGGGCCGGGATGGCCGAGCGGCGCGGCGAGCTGCGGTCGAAGCCGGACCAGCTCGGCAGGCAAAAGACGCCGTCACTGGCATCGGACGGCGGCTGCGGAAGTGCGCCGTGGGGCGGTTCGATGCGACGGCCTCTCGGGAGGCCCTTTGACCTAGGGAAGTCACCCTCCATCGGCGGGCGCGAAAAGGGGCTCAGGGGAGGGCGTGAGCTGAGTCGTCGCGGTGGCTCCGCGTCGTCGTTGCGCGTGTAATTGCCCTCGTCCGGTGGCGGTCCGTAGGGGCTGCGCTCGCTGCGAGTATAGCTACTCTCGTTTGGCGAGAGGCCGTATGGGCTACGCTCGCTTCGCGTGTAATTGCTGTCTGAGGGCGACAGCCCATATGGACTGCGATCGCTGCGCGTGTAGTTGCTATCAGAGGGCGACGGCTCGTACGGGCTGAGGTGTTCGCTGCGGGTATAGTTGGTCTCGTCCAGCGGCGGTCCGTAGGGGCTGCGGGGGCTCCTCTCCGCGCGGTCGAGAGACGCAAAGGGCTGAATGGGCCGGAGGGGACGGGGCGGAGGAGCGCGCGAGTGATTCTCGGCGCCGAAGCGCGACTTGAAGCCCCGAGGAGGGCTTCTCGGTCGGCCAGGGCCAGCCAGATGTCCGGGATGAGCGCCCGTGGCGGCTGGAGGGGGGCCATCTGCACGTCGCGGCGCATCGGGGCTTGCCACTGATGGCTTTCTTACGGTCAACGGTGAGACGGTTCCATCAGTCGTCGTGAAAGCCGGTGCCGAGGCCGAAGCCGGTATCCCCTGTTCGCTGTTTTCCGGCCGTGGCAAAGAGCCATCGGACCTAGAATCTTCGATGTCCGGCTCCTTGGCCGCCTCAGTCGACTCCGTCGCCTTCTCGACAGCCTCCGAGCTCGCCTTGCCCCCGGACGTTTCTGGGCTCGGCCGCGACGCAATGGCCCCAAAGTCAAAAGCGGCAAAGTTGCCGCTGAAGCCCTCGACGTGCTGCGTGCGCCGGGCGGCCGCCTTGCGCCCTTCGTCGTCGTAGTGCATCTGCACCCCCTCGCTCGGCCGCCGCGGCTGGTGGAACGTCAGGGTGTCGCGCTTGGCGACCACGTTGCGGATGACCGGGGCCTCCCAGCTTTCATCGCGCACCGGAGACACAGGGCTGGGCTCCGAGGCCGTCGCCCCTGGGGCTGCAACCGAATCAACGTTCCGCGGGCCGCTGGGCGTCGGTCGGGCGTCGGCATTCGAGGCTGAAGATGCGGTGGCAATGGGGGCCAAAGTCGGCTTCTTGGGCGAGGTTGGCTTCTTGGGCGAGGTTTCACACTCCGAGTCCTTTTTTGAGAGCGGCGAAGGGTGTTCAGTTGTTTCATGGGGTTCTTGGGAGCTTGGTTCGATTGTAGCGGTGGCTGATGAGCTGTCGGCCGTCTCTGCCTCTCCCTTTGTCCGCGCCTCGACACCGAAGTCGAACTGCTTGAGGGGACTCTTCGGCGCAGTGCTCACGGCCGGCGCCAACGGCGTTACTGGGCGACTCGCCGATGTGTCCTTGCTAAAGTGCACGTCGAGCGGGTTCACCCACTCAGTCTTCCTCGTCGCCGGCCGACTCGGCGTCCCCGGCCTCACCCCAGCGCCGCCCAGCGCCGCCGGTAGCGTTAGGCTCCTCGTGCTGCCGCCCACGAAGTTGGTCCGGAGGTTCACCTCGGACGCATTATGTCGCAAGCCGCCGCCACCCACGCCGCCCAGGCCTCTCGGCGGCGGCGCGAGATCCGTCATGGACGCCGTCATGGCCGAGTTGCTAAAGACGCCGCGCCAGCTGGACATGCGCCGCGTGTTGGCTGCTGTCGACGAGTCTGCGGTGCCGGGCCGCGACGACGAGGCATTCGGGAACTGCGGTCGCGAGAAGTTGTGCTGGCCGAAGTATTGGCCCTCGCCGAGGGTGTTTTGGTCGACGCGATCCCATGTCTGCGGAGGCTTGCCCTTGACTTTTCTGTGACTCGCACGTCAGTGACTACGAGGCTGGGGTTGGAGGGTCGGGCGTGTATCGCACTGTGTCTTTTTCCTATCGCTGCCGAGCTTGAGGCCAAAAAAGGAGACCATTTTGTACGCTGGTTGATGGAGTATGAGGGAGCTCTGGCGAACAGGTCAGCTTACGTCCCGCGCATAGCTATTGGCATCTTCGAGCTCACGATGAGGAAGCAACCCTGTTGGATCGGATGTATTTACGGTCCGCGGCCGGTACTGCTCTGGCGGGAGAAAACAAGCGAATGTCGAGGCCGATGCGCGGCGCCGTGAAGTCGCAATCCGCAGACCATGCGACTCCGATATATCAGAGGTCACTCATCCCAAGGGTCGCGCGAACGATGTACGAAGCGCGGCAAGACTGCCAATTCACTCGAAGTTTCAGGTCGGAATCGCACGTTTCGCATCCGCGGTCGCAATCGTGCGTTGGATCGTCGTCGTCTCAGGCGCGGGACCGGCCGGTGGTTTGCGCCGAGCACCGGCGTCGATCGGCAAAAGGAGAAAGCAACAGCAAGGAACAAACTGAAACAAAAGAATGGACGGCCGCGGCTGGCTCTACGTCACAGGCATTCGCAGGGCTACGGACGGCAAAAGCAAGCGCAGACGGGGGCAAGCAGGAGGCAAGTTTTGCTGCTCGCGCCATGGAACACGAGGTTTCGATGGGGGGCGGGAGCCAAGAAGAGGGGGCGCCGTGGGATGTAATTGCGGATAATAATACCTACCCATCCACGTCCGTCCATCCCACGATCCATGCGGCCGGCTCGCCCACGACCAACACTCGCACTGCGCCGCCAGGCTGTCCTGCCAGCGCTACGCCGGCCACTTGGAGCCTCGGAAGGGCCCAGACCAGCGCGAACTGAGACGGCACCGAAGGCGCCCAGGTGCAGGGGTCGTCGTCGCTTGCGTCCACGTTGGGCTGGGTCGGTTTACCCATCCATCCATCGTCAACAGCAGGGGTCGTCGTCCATCATGGTGATCGGCGGCGACCGTCCCCCAGATTCTATCCACGTCGCCGCGCCCCCCGTCTCTGCCGTGCCTCGCTTGCTCGCCTGCATGGCCGCCCCTACTCCTATGCATCCTCCGTCACACGGCCGACCCAACAACTTGGGGAGCAGCCCAACTGCATACGAGCCTTCCATCCGGACAAGCCATTGGCAAGGGCTCCGCCCGGACTCGGGAGCCTTCGAGCCAAGCTTCTAGACCCCTAGGCTAGGGGTCTGGTGACGACCGCCGTGCTAGTGAGGGTTCGGGCAGCCGCCGACAGGGCTGGCGGGCGCGTGGTTGGCCCATCCTCCACTTACCCCTGACGCTAGCGACCGGTGATGTAAATTGCCCGAAGGGTGCGGGCGGTTTGGGCGATCAATTGCCCATTGCTGATAATTACAAGATTCCACGGAGTGTGCGATGGGCAATATGCTTTCTACAATAATTACGACAATCTATTCCATTCACGGTGTATGGGTACGTGACGATGTGAATCTGCATCTCCCACGCTCCGCAATGCACCCTACCATCGTCGGCCAGGGCAGCATTGCCGCATACGAGTACATGTCAGTGTCGTCATGACACGTTCAATTAGCATTATGCTGAAGACTTGAGGTATATGTCCGTGATACATCGTGTACTATTCCGCTCCAACGCGCCGCCGCCCTTTTCATCATGCCCCGGGCAACGGTACAGCCGCCGGACTCTCGCCAGCCTGAACGTGGTAGTTCCGCCACAGCAATATACAGAGACCACTCAGGCATGCTGCAGCGAGGAGCATCACTCTTCGCCTCGGCGCGTTGGAGTATGTGCTGCCGGCCCGCGCCGGCATCATGCTCACCGCCCAGCTGGCCGCCGCGCGGGAGCCCTTGGAAAAGTTCTCACTGCCGAGCCAGTGATAGGTGAGGCCCGTGAGGGCAATGGTGTAGCCCACGAACTGGATCGTCGTGATCTGCGTGTTCCAAATGATGACCGACGCCACAATGAGGATGATGTTTTTGAAAATGCCCGTCAACGCCATGACCAGTCCAGAGGTCTTTCCTATCTGGGGTGACGGTCAGCGGCCTCGGGAATGCACAAAACGGACGGCGGGAAGACGTACTAGATAAACAGTTACAATGTTCAGAACAAAGGCCACGAGGGCATTGAGGAACATCAGCCCGAATCCCACATTGGCCACTTGATCCATCGTGAACCGAGGCAGCTCGATGAAGAGGGCGACGACGAAGTTCATGACGGCGCAGGCGGGCCCAAAGTAGTAGAGCCCGACAAGCGGGTCCATCTTCAGGCCCTTGCGGCTCATGAGAACCTGGATCATGACGAGGCGAATGGCGCCAAAGACGATGCCACCGACCTGGAAGAGGAAGCCGACGACGGAGAACTGGATCTCGCCCAGCGAGGCGAGGGCGGCGCCGGCGACGATGACGAGCATGTTGAGCAGGGTGGAGAGGCTCGGGTCGGTGACGCGCCACAGCCACGAGACGATGAGAACGGCGGCGGGGTTGGCGGCGTTGAGCATCTGGATGAAGGGCACGGAGAGGTAGATGTAGGCAAAGTTGGAGCACACGAGCGACGCCGAGAAGAAGACGGCGATGGGGATGATGGTGCGTACGTAGACGCGCGGCGTGATGCCGAGGGCATGGCGGGAGTCGAGCCAGTTGGTGGTGAGGGCGAGGACCTGGATAGCGACGGTGGTGAAGGCGAAGTGCCAACACGTCAGGAGGATGGCTAAGAGAGAGGCGCGATGTCAGTAAACTGCGGTAAGCGGCCCCGGGAGCGAATCCCGCCAAGGTCCGGGGGCCCCGGGGTGAGGCCGGTCTTGGCAGCGATGAGCGGCACGGTACGTACGGAAGCCTGTTGAGTCGATGGGTCAGCCTCAGACTCGATTCTTACACGCACGTGGGTGAGCATCTTACGAAATCCAGCAGTATCGATGAGCCACTTGTTGAGGAGAATGGTGAGGTTGGACAGGAAGATCCAGGCCCTGCGACTCGCCGGTCAGCTCGGTTCAGCTCAGTGAGCATCTCACAGCATCGTCGGAGGTCGAAGGTTCACGCACATGATGCAAGACGAGGCCTGCAGCGGGCCCCAGGTAGAGGTCCGCTTGCCCAGCGCCGCGCCATCGTCAGACACGCCCAGCGTCGCCATGGACACGGGCTTCGCCGACGATGGCGGCGTCGAGGGCGCCATGGCGGGCGGTTTTGGTGCTGACTGAGGCTCTCAGTCTCAGGCCCGGCTCAGAGGTCTCGGCGCGCCGCCCAGCACGGCAGTCTCGTGCGCGGTGCAAGCGGGTGCGCGGCCAAGCACCCGTTCCATGGAGCGAGAAAAGTTGGAGCGAGGAAGCTTTTTCCCGGGGCCTCGAGGGGATGGATGGGATCGTTGAAGGTCTTGACCGTCACAGGCAGGGGCTCTGCCGCGCAAAGTTAATTAGTGCCCGTTGAGATGCGCGACGAAAGGGGAATAGCGCCCCCTGCCACGCAGATTGGCTTGCTTACGTGATTCCGACCCAACGCTCTGCAGTAGGGGCACCTATAAGGTCCCTATTAATTAGCTGGTCATCTTGTCGTTCATGCGTAGCTCGGAAGCTCATTCATTCATTCATTCACGTAGGCGCCACTGGGTCGGGCTGCGGCCGCCTTCTTATCGACAAATGCTCTCCATCTGGGGACGGGCTTCGCCGGGCTGGCGTCTGGTGGCGTCACCTGAAGATGATGCGACGCCCATTCGCGACTCGGCTTCAGCGGTTGCACTAAACCCCGATGCGGTCTGTCAACGGGAGTCAGCAGTGGCGGGCCGGGGATTGTACTCCGTATACTCCGTAGGTGGTGGTGATTTGTCGTACATGCAGATGACGAGCCAGGATCCATCTTACCCGTGATACGGAGTACATAAACCGGGTACGGATACGGACTAATAAGCATAAGATCTTAACAAGGCCGACAAGCCCCAGGAAATGTCATGTCGCCTTTTGTTCCTTTGAAAGTGATGAGAATTCCAAGACACCAAAGGACCTGACCGTCATGACCAGGGTCGAAGTTGGCGTGAATACCTGTACCTATGTGGAAGGCATGAATTGAATGTACAAGGTAGCGATGCATGTACAGCATCGGGCGGTCTTTGCGCAGTCCGTGTGCACTTTCGAATGATTTGTTATCTTGACCTCCAACACTTTTCTCTAGGTAGTATCATCATGTCGTAAAGCTTCTGCTTCTTTAGATAGCTATTAGTAATATCTCGTAAGAAAATTTGATTTTTCTGGCATTTTGCGACCTTGGTAACGGTAGAAATATAGAAGGTGTTGGGCGTGATTTGGTGGTTTGGTGGGCAATTCGTCTTTGCGGTGCCGCTTTTTGCGTCAACCCCTTGCATACTATGTAGAGCGGTTGGTCCACAGTGCTGTACATATAATCATGGCAAGGTTGCCCGTTCTTGTCATCTCGACCGCGGCCAAACCATTTTGCCCCTTCAATGTTGAGAGTACCTGTAGCGTGCGACCGCTCGAGTCCGCCTCACTCGCCGTGAACAATCAACCCTCATCTCGTCATGGCAACCAATAGCATCGTCAGGCCTCGTGCTTGCCCCGAGGAAGAGACATGGACAATGGCCAGAAGGCTGCGCTCTCGGAAGTTCGTCGGCCAAGATGCGGTGGACGCCATTCAGGGGCGGAAAGTCCCTGTCCACCTTGGAAGGCCACTTGTGCGATATTGTGTTGTCCGAGGTATCCGCCACCATCTCGAATATGCCGCAGGGGAAGCCGCAGTTCTGCATGGAGTTTTACCCGCATTTACCACGGCTATCAATGCCAGGCTCATCATGAGCAACCGAATACCAACCATGACGAGCAACGAGGAGTTCCCTTATTGCATCTGGCACCCGGACTTACCATCAGAAGAAACTTTGCGACAGCTATATGCTCAATATCCTGAGATGCTGTATCAGATCGGTAGAACTTGCGCAATTGCAGGCTATACGAACTTATATAAATCTCTGGACATCCTCCCAGAAGTCGCTATTGCAGAGGAGGCACGCGAAAGCGGCTGCTCAGAAATTTTCGAGCAAATCGGCAGACAGCTCGTAAATTGGAAAGTCTTCAATGACTACGAGTGCTCACTCTCCACACCATTACCGTCCTATCTAAATGGAGACACTACTACGTTCCAGAGGCTCGGATATAGGCAGGCATTCTCCAAGCCCGTCGGGCGGATAGAAGGCGAGGAAGGCGATCCAGAGCCGGACGATCCGTCCGACGACGACTTCATGTTCGAGTTGACTGGGGATCCGTACGGTTTCAACCCGCTCCCCTATTGGGTGACAGGGGACATGGGACTTGACGCTCCGGATACATGGGGCAGCAGGGAGATGACTGATTTTCGTCTTTCACTGATTAACCCCCGTCCGCCAGTCCCGGAGACGGTACTTGAGCTCTTGGCTAACCCTCTACCTACCGACCTACCGACGTGCGAAAAGGATCTTCTGATCTTCATGGCCGCCTACCGCGGTGATCTAGATCGCTACTGCCGACTAAGGCGGCCGTATCTGGTGTACAACGAGCTTGATGCTATTATTCGCGGTATATGTAAGAAACCCCCAATGACCCATGTGACTCGGCTGATAGCGCCTCGAATTCAGATCATAATACTCAGTTTGCCAAGTGGTGGTCGACCCAGCAGGATCCGGGCGGCAATACGGGTGCTCGCATTGGTGCCGCGATATGCGCACGTTTCATCATGGTCGACAATATCTCTTGGGCTTTGAGCGGCTCTAACGGTGATTCGGACCATTGGGGCAGGCCACACTATCCGAAGCAGATTCATTACCCTGACATCGCCAGTGCCTCAACATATGAAGCTTTGGGGCGGGCAGTGCCAGCCATGAGGCCTGCCGTTGCGCGCGCAGCCATATACGCCAATTACAGAGACGTCTTTGACCTTCTGGTCACGAGACCAAATACCGACTTCGAAACGCTTCCACCGCATCATGCTCTCTATGTCGAAGCCTTGCATAGCCCCGAACCGTATTTCCGCGATACTCTCGAGCGCATCGCCCACAGCAGAGGTACACTGGATCATATTAAAGATTATTCGCGTCTTCGCGCATGGCAGAAGGCGTCCTTGCGACAAACGAGTAGCCATGTCCAGTCTAACGTAATTGGTACAGGGGAGCGCCGTTGGGAGATAGCAGGGTCAGACGGCCAAGACCATGTGGATGCCATTTACGATGGCGTGCGCTGCAATGCCATTGAGCTTGAAAGGTACCTAACCTTGCCTGACGCTTGGCGACCCACGGAAAGGGACGTGGACCAAGATTTGGGAGGCAGATCTCTTGATTATAAAGATTGGCCGTTTGACATCTCGAAGCTGGCAGGGTCAAAACTACACCGTAGCTAATGCGTGCGGGTGGTACTTGGGCCTGTCCTCTTAGTCGCTTGGCAATCGATTCTCTGCTCTTAACACTCTTTGCCCAACCCAAGTGTTTAGTTAGGCCACGGAAAATGTAGGATGCGGCCTAAGCAGTTCCTCTTCCTCGCTTCGCCTCTATGAGACCACGCGTCGAATGGTTAGGACAGATCTTGTCCCGTCAGGCCTGGATTTCGATGTCACGAGTGGCTCAGGGGGTCGCCAAGGTATTGCGGTGCCTGCATGAGTACCCAGTTACGCGAACGGCTACTTCGTCGGGCACCTCGTTCAAACCCGTTGCATCGTCATGCATTAGTACTTTTCTTCAACTTTGTGGAAATCTGATATCGCGCAGGACTATTCCGAAGGTGCAGTGCACCCGAACATGCGGGACTGAGGGAAAAGCCGTAAATATCGGCGATCATGATACCCACAGTCACGAAGTTGAACGTGTGGCTGCTTCTTTGCCATTACTCGTCCGGCGACTCGATATTGTCCTGCTTCCTCGGCTTGACGGATGGCATCATTCTAGTCTCCTTGGCAAGTATTTTGAGACCACGTTTCGTCCAAGCGTGGCAGAAGTCCCGAGGTATGGCGCAGGTCAGAGCCGCCTCCAAGCGCACGGGACTTCTTGCAATATGCTGCTCTGATTAAGTCAAGCCTGACTTACCTCCTTAGCAACCGCAAACCTTGGGAACCCTAGTGGCTTCGTTATAACGGGATGGAGGGGGCCGGGAAATAAAGGACCCTACTTGTGGGGTGGCTCGTCGACCAACTTAGGCGCTGCTCAGGTGCTGCTCAGGTTACAGCGGCGAGGGCTCAGGAACATGACCGAGGAGGGAAATTCTGGATGTCGAGATTCGTGTTGTATATTGGGTTGTTCTCCGCCACGAGGAGCGACCGCGCCAGGGAGAACAGCTGCTTCTGCCCGGACACCCGAGACCCCTACATGGTCATAGATAAAGGTCCTGTGTCCTTGCAGTAGAGTGGAATTCGGCCACCAGAGTACAGATCGGCTCCACAAACCACTCAAAGTCTCTTTGGACGTCTCAAGTACGGCTAGTCCCCGCTTCGGAACCTCCTCGATCAGCAGAATCAGAAACTTCAGCGCGAGGGCCGCTGATGTGGCTGCAGCGACACCAAGCAAGCTGCCCCTGAGGAACAACGAGCGCACAATGGCAATGTCGAGCAGAATCGTAACGGACAGGTAAGCGCTCAGCAGCGTAGATGGCGAGTAAGAGTAACAATTCTCCGGTAAGTAAAGTACGAACCCATCACAACGACATCGGCGACTACCAGTGAAGCAGCCGTCACCGCGACCTGTGGGTGGCCCGTCGTCGACGAAGTGCTCCATAAGACCAAGATGGCCAACTGAAGCCCAAATAGGACGAAGATTGCAAGCTTGCCGAGTCGGCGGCGGCACGGCGTAGGGCCGACGCCGGGGGACTTACAAGCCTTTTCCAGAGTGACATGCCTGCTTTGAAGCTTGGCTTCCTTCGCTTCAGCACGGCAATTCGAAGGGCCGAAGCAGCTAGTAACACTGACAATGGAACAAAAGAGGAAATTCTCTGCTCAAAAAGAAGGGTGAAGTCGAAGTCCTCTTTCAATTGGGGGTCGAATGTAGCGTCCAATGTGGTATTCAAGGTCGACACAGCGGTTGCCAACGTGCAAGGCTACATCAGGTACCTAAGGTAATAAAACTGATATATTGGTGCAGTAGCGGAATGTAGGATCAGGATATTTAAGAAACTGGTGTAATAGGTTCGAGGTCGCCTGATGAACATGCGCGAGCATGATGATGCAAACATTTCCCAATTACATTACGTTTCCACGTCTCCATGTTTCCATTTAACTTTCTGATACGGAAGACCCTGCAACAAGAATCTTAGACCCGGACCAACACGTCCAGGAGCAGAACAAGGTACGGAGTATACGAAGTCTCGACTTCGGAAAAAAACATGAACAAATTGGTGCGCACACCAATATGTTGTGAGATTGTAGTCCGATCGCGCGCGAGTGGGGTTTCTGATGCGACGCTTCGGATACAAAAGTTCCTTGTTGCTGTTGGTTGGCGGTGTTTTTGAAATGCAAACATCTCGGCAAGAGGCGAATTGGGTCGACGGGACCGAAGTAAGAGTCATCGCTTTGCCTTCAGCGTTGACTCATCGCTTGGTTCATTAGTTCCTCGGCATCCGGCTATTTGCGAAATTTGGCCTTTGTGCAGTAACCAACAGATTTGACGTGCTTATGCGGCACCCCCCTGCTGCTTCCTCCTTCCTATCCGGGCCAAACGACGCTCAGTACGGCGTACCTGACAGAACGCGGGCCTGGAAAACATATAAATGGATTGAAATCTCCCCGACAGTTAGCACTTCGATTATTGCTTCGTCTCATGCAAAGCTAAGGACTGGCATGGGCACCAGACCAACACGAACCTTGTCGGGCAAAATATTTTGATTGATATGATTGAGGGCTCAAGCGCGAACCATGAGTACAATTTATCGCCAGACCCGAGCTTCGACGCTCTTTGTTCCCTCCAGGCGGAGGAGGACTATCCAGATCTCAGTCAAGGAGAAGAAAGTGATGATCTAAAGTGAGACAATTGTGATCTTCCTTTTTGATTTTTTCTAACAGTTTACAAAAGGTCGATTGAAGATGGCCTGTCCCTATTATCGATTGATGAGGACAACCTAGTCACGCGGAAGCCAGCATCTCTGTTCAAACCTGAGCAATGCCTTTTCTGCAAATGCCAGAGCAAGGACCTGGATGGAAATCTCGACCATATGCTCAAAGCCCATGGCCTCTCCATACCCGACAAGGACCATTTGATAGTCGACTCCGAAACGCTCATTGAGTACTTCCATCTTGTCATCTTCGGGTACTTCGAGTGTCTCTATTGCGGTTCCCAGCGGAACACAGCCCAAGCCGCGCAGCAGCATATGACGGGCAAGGGGCATTGCAAGATTGACATCTCCGACGAGGAATCCGAATTCAGAGACTTCTATGACTTCGCCTCCGCCTCTGAAGACAGCGATGATGAGAAGGACGGCTCTAAGCCCAAGCGCTTGCCTGCCAGATTTGTGGATACAGACAAGTCTATGCGCCTGCCGTCGGGAAAGGTCCTCTCGCACCGAACACAGGGCAGACCGCCTACGTCTCGACACAAGCTACTTCGCGCCGATAACTCAGAGGCCTCTTCACGACATGTCACGTCGTCGCTCGGCGGCTCCCAGGATAACGTCGTCCCGGGGTCAGCGCTCGACCACGTGGAGTCCCCACACTCGAAGAGAGTTGCAAAACGCGAGGCCGTCTTTCTCAGCCAGCTTGCCACTTTGCGAGCTTCCGACCGGAACAGCCTCATGCATTTACCGGTGGCGGAACAGCGAGCTATTGTGTTGAAGGGCAAAAGGCAGGTGGAGAAAGCGCGGAGGGATCAAAATGAGATGCTGCTCAAGATCCAGTTAAAAGCAAACAAAGTTCTGAAGAAGTAATTTATGTCTTTTGAGGACATCTTCCTCCCATATTCTTATTGTGTTAGCATCAGAAAGGCTTATCGACGAGTTTGCATTTTTCTTCCACGACATTTTAACCCGACAAGATTACCTTTTATAGAGAGGAGGCGGGGATGCCTATATACTGGCATTGATCACCTCGAAGGTTATAGAGTCGCTGGCGATCCCTATTCAGTCGCTAACATTATCTATAGTCGCCTTAGTTATCCTCGTCGCCGCTCAACTGTATCTCGTGACCGTCGCCCTCTATAACCAGTAGACTTATCAAACATGCAAATATAGCCACAAAGCTTAACACCCAGAACACTAAGCCAACATAGCCGGTGCTTAGCCCAAGGCCATATACGAGACCCCCAATGACAGGTCCGATTGTTCGAGCGAAGCAGCTGACGCTGTGACCCAGCCCATGCACTGTCGCTAGAACACTGGGGTGTGGCGAGCAATTATTGGTAAGTATGAACTGGCTCGGCAGCGTAAACGTGCCAGCGATGACGTGCAGTGACAGCAGCACGCACATGGACGACCATATCAAGACCCCGGTCTTTGGATTAGGGGGCTCTGACGTGCTGGGCACCAAAGAGAGGTATGGCATGAGGAAGTACGTGAACGGATACACGTGCAAGAAGATGCGCCAGGACTTCAGGGTTCCCAGACGAGCGGAGACGCGCGGATACAGCAGCAACTGTAAAACGATGCCAATGACCCCGACGATGGCCATGGCTACGCCGACGGACTGGGGTTGGAAACCCACACCGCCCGTGAACTTGAAGGGCAGCTGCACCTGACGTGGAGATGATGATGTCTCGGGGCGCCGCACTGGTGTTGACAGAAACAGGGACCACAGCGAGTTGAAGGTACCTACGTGGAGGGTCAACAAGAACTGGGCGAGCATCGTCAGGACCAGGTTGCGGGTGAAGATTCGCCTGAATGCCAACGTCTGTGTATACCGACAACGAGTCGGTGACAGCGCTGGAAAAGACCGCAATCCTTCGTGATGCCTTGGTGGCTCCGCGTCATCTGCCGTCGACGGCCCATGTCCAGCTTTTGCAAGCTCCTTGATGGGCTTGCTATATAATGCTGCCAGCTTGGAGCCTATTCTGGTGCCCAGATCCGGGCCAGCCTCCTTAAGCCCATCCAGGGTCTCGTCGAGACCCATCCACACGCTCACGGCGGCGAGGAAAAGAAGAAAGGAGCTGAGGATGTTCGGGGCGGCATATGGGAATCTGGTGAAGAAGGTACTCGAGCCGAACAGACTCGGATAGCTGCTGGCTGGGTCGGCGAGCGCACCGCCGAGTATAGGGCCGATGATATTGCCAATATTCGATGCTATGGGAAGGAGGAGGAACGCGCGAGCCTGAAATCGCTTCCCGCTAATGATTTCGCTGATCCTGTTTAACCCAACGTCGTGTTAACAAGGCTTTTCGCTGCTGAAAGAGCGGTTGAGTGATGTAAACAGACGAGGAACTTACATGGTGCGCATAACGGCGACGTTTCCGTTCGTGATGCCGCCCAAAGTCCTGAACACGAGCGCCTGCCAGAACCTTGTGGAGAACGCGGATCCCAGGCATGACAAGCTTGTGCCCAGCAAGCCGATGAGAATCACGTTCTTTCGCCCGACTCTCTCGGAGTCGGCGATACGCCCCCAAAGAATGGCCGTGAAGAGTTGCGATGCGGTAAAGCTCGCAAAGAGGATGCCGGCCCGGCTTGATATGGCGGCATCGGACAGGGCTGGGTCGAACCACTTTATTTGGTAAAACATGTAGGACTGAGCTCAACGATATTAGCTTTGCTCGTACAACGAATTTGTACGCTGAAAGGAAGTCAGGCCAAGCACACACCCGTAGAGATGTTTGCACAACCGGCTCACTCATGCGAGCCAGCGTGATGATGATGAGCTGGCACTTCTTGGGCAGGTCTCCCCATGCCACCTTCTCTTTCCCACCATCGTCAAAGGCCCAGATGGATGCTTTAGGCCGCGTCGTAGCATCACTGTCCGTAGTCCCGTACGCACTTGTGGATTGGTCATCTGCTCGATGGCGATTGCCAGACAGGAGGGGGTCTGCTTCACTGCAGAAGCTGTTTTGGTTTCTACTGAATTGAGAGACACGGACCATGATTATTCGTCCGGGAAGTTGTATGCTGCGCTCGAGGACCTTGTGTACACCAAGAGAATGGACGCCGCTCGACTCTTTTAGCAGTGCTCATTGGTATGTGAGGTTTGGCAAAATTCCATACCAGCCGCACGAGTCACCTCATCCACGCCAAAGGTCATTCGTGCAGCTGAACTTGTGCCGTGGCCAGCTGACAAATGTTCTGTATTTTAATGTAATAGACCAAGCGAAGTTATATTTCCATTTTCCCTTTTTCTTCGAGTATTTCTATTTGCACTGGAGCCACACGTTCCACCTCCGCTTACCCCAAAATTTCCTGCTCGCCAAGGCGGGTAGCATACTTACGTATAGTTTCGTCAGAGCCGCTGCCTTCGTAAGGCGTTGAATATTTAGTGGTGGGAATAATTGATTCTGGGCGGATTTAATTATTTAGTTGAAATTAACTTTCTTAAGGCTGGTTATAAGGCATGTTTTACGATGGATTTAGGGTTATGCCCATCAACTCTGACTGTCTCACAGCGATCTCCACTTGACGAAGCTACGAGACAATCTTTATGTGAAAGAAGCTTTGAATGACGTTCCTCAGCAGCTCGGGCTGTATTGTGGGTCTTTCGGCTCGCCTGTTGCTTGCATGCTCAACTGTCTTGCGTCGAGCACCGCTCCCAATACGATCACGATCACGTCACTGTGCGCGTTTGGTCCGCCTCGTCTTCAGCTCCAGGTTCCAAGGAGCTGAAGATTTGAGGGAGAGCATATTAGGTCGATCAGTCTCCCGCTCAAGTAAATGGAACTCCCAACGTCGTGGTTGCACTTTGTCCACAGAAAACAGACTGGTGGTTAAGATCCTTTCCATCTTGCTTCCTCTTCCGGGCCTTCCCTTCGTCAAACGCGTCGACTGCACTCTAGCTAGAACCCTCGGGAAATCTTGAAGCCATGACTGATCGCAATGAATTCAAGTATGACCTATTCCAGACTGATCTGCCCAAGATCGTCAGCTTGGTTGAAGGTCAATATGCGGAGTTCCACCGGACATCGCTCACCACTCTCACCCTCTATTTCTCTGACGCTCATCTCGGTCCGCCGGCCATCGATTTCTTGTTTCGATTGCGGGCCTATACGAATTTGGAGCATGCACCCACCTCCCTTCACGACATCAAGATGCTGCAGTGGCGGGTGGAGGCGAAAGACGGCAACAAAAAGACACTGCTCGGGACCATCCAAGGTTTACCAGATGGAGAGACATGGAATCTCTTCGGAGCCAAGCGTCGTCCGCTTCAAGTCAAAATATGCCTACGCCGCCATTTTGCCATCGGCGACGCTGGAGATGAGTCCCGTCGCATAACGATCGACCTATCGCGTTCGCTACACAAGCTTGTGGGCCAACAACTGGAGCATATCGGCGACATGGGACCGCGCGTGGAGGTGAAGCTACCGAAAAGCATGCAGGAGGATTACCTGCCGCTGGCCGGTCGACTGCGCTCCTTGAGCCACTATGTGCCCTACTGCAGCCTGACGTGCTATTCGCAGCTCGTCTTGCGCCAAATGTTCCCCAAGCACACTCACACATCACTGCCCGAAATCGAGTGCAAGTATGCCATCACCACCGGCAGCCCCGAACAAGTGTTTGACGAGCTACTCTCCTTCCTCTCCACGGGGAAGAAGCGCGGTTGGCGCCTGCTGCTCCCATTTCCACACATCATGGTCCGCACGCGTCGCTATCACGTATGCCACGGACTTCGACCCGGGTCTTCGGCGACCATTGTCGAGACCACATCGGGTCGGTGTTCCCTGAAGATCAAGGACGATACGCGATCACAGGGATCGGCCCTCCTGCGCGCCACGCTGGCTTCCCACACTACCGATATCAACGGTCAGGCGGTGACGGCTGATGAGTTTGCCCGAACCAGCGGGCTACGCAAGATGAACGAATTCATCAAGTTGCAGCGCAAGGTTCCAATTTCCCTACATAACGGTCACGGCTATCAATTCACCGTCGACGACTGCACCGACTCGCAGGGTCGGTCACTTTGCCAGCTTGAGATTGAATACTGCGGCAGCACCGACGGCACGGTCCCTCCAGCTGAGCAAATCTTGCGTGAAGTCCAAGTCATTGGCAGCATCATGCTAGCATCGCCGTTGGGTGCTTTTCTTGCCTCTACTCACGTCACGAAGCACGCCTTCTTTGCGAAAGATGTGCAAGCGGGCCAAGAAGGCCCTTCCAGAGCTATTTTCCCGGAACCTCATTTAAGGCCGATGTTCGCTTCGATGACGGAGGGAGAGGTCTTGAGCTCTTGATTAAGGAGCGATGGAATACAGGACCTACGTCATTATCATCAGAGGTTCCTGCGGGTGCGGGTTGGAGCGCTCGTTCCTCGCACATTAGTCTTGATCAGGGGTCGACTGAGAACGGGACGAAGACTCACCAATAAGGTATTCAGCCATTCGAGGAAGAGGCAAAAGAAAGCAGCCATTGAAAAGGAACGAAACTACGTATGTCCTGAAGGTATATATTTCGTATTGCATCACTTCAAAACAGTTTTATCTACGCTGGAAGTTAAAAATTGAGCTCCAATCACACAAGCCCCAAGCCGCGGGTCTGCACCTCACCTCGATGCACAGAGCACCCACGTAAGCTCAGCCGGAAGCAGGACCAATCCGCACCGACCTTTGGCATGACGGCATTTGTAACAGAGGTATGGGTGAAGGAGGGGTCAGTGTAGCAGATGTAGCAAAGGTTAGCTTGGAATAGTTGAATGTGATCCATCTGCACGTAGTCCTTCGCTGGCATATCAATTGCGAAATGGACACAGGACGGCATCGTCAAGGAAGTATTCATTCAAAGCAACTGATAACGTCGCATATAGATAGCCCCAGCTCCCAAACTCCAGCCCAGTAAGAAACGCCGGGAAAACAAGAAGAAGAAGAAAGGACAGGCGTCTACCCCCAAGTTGACGCTTCGCGCCCAATGATAGCCGACCTGGCAGCCTCGCACTCTCCATCCTACGCCGTACGCATGCATGGCACTCACAGCTGTTGCAGCAGCGTCTGCCGTCTCCGCTCGAGCAGCTCCTCCTGCACCTCCTCCATGGTCGGCAGCACCCACGTCCGGCCGTCGCCGCTGTCCCCCGGCAACGCCTCCCAGCCTTCCGGGGGCTCCTGCGGCCCCGTCTTGAGCAGGTTCTCGGCCGCCTGGCGCTCCTTTTCCGCCTCGTACCGCAGGAGCTCGTCGTCCTCCTCGTCGGGCGCCCAGCCGTAGTAGGCGGCGTCGACCGTCTTCCTCAGGTCCCTGCTCTCCTCGAGCGGCTTGTCCTCCTTGCCCTTGCTCCGCGCCGCCTCGAACAGCTCCTTGACGCCCGGCAGCTCCTTGGCGCGGCCGAAGTAGCGGTAGCCCTTGCCGCCGCCGGGGATCTCGCGGCCCTGCTCGTCGTAGATGCGGCCGCCGCCGCGCATGTAGTTGGGCCCGCCGAGGTTGCGGATCTGCACCTCCCACATGTGCTTCTCGCGCATGAGCTTGTTGATCTCGTCGTTGAGGTCGCGGATCTGGTAGTCGCTGAGGACGGGGTCCTGGATGCGCGACACCTTGCGCGAGATCTCCTTGAGGACCTGGCCGCGCCATTTCTCGCAGACGGGGACGGTCTCGACCTCGGTGATGAGCCTGGGCCGGCGCGAGCGGCCGGTGTCGATGATGCCCAGTTCCGCTGCTTGCGCTTCGCGGAAGCGAAACAGCATGGACTGGGCCTTTTCCGAGTTACGAGCCTTTGCGAGCGTTAGCGGGCGAAGCGCGCATGGTGTGGGGGTCTTCACATACCATCTTGAACGCGTGCACGAGCGGTGTGAGGCTTCAGACGAGGGTCTCGAGCTGCTCGGCGTCGCCACCGGTTTGTCGTTGCGACGATGAAGTTTGCCAGCCTCGCGCCAGTCTCATGGTGGGCCCCTGCCAGCACCTGCTGGTGGTTGGCCAGGCCGCGCATCAGCCACAGCGGCCGAGCCACAGCCAGCAGTCGCAGCTTCTCAGCCCTGAGCTAGCTGCCTCTTACGGGGCGTTCTAGCTCCCAGCTTCCATGCATGAATCCTTCCCCCAAATTTGACATCCAGAGCTTCCAGGTTCTGCTTTGCTGCTGCTGCTGCTACTCCTCATTACCTCCCGAGCATCGCTGCAAAAGATTCACAACTGGCTCGAGCATGCCACCCGATTCTTCACCCACCGCAGCAGCCGTTCATCGCTGCTAGCAGCCTACCAGTTCCAGATGACCGCAAGTCGCGGCCCACGCTGTTGAGCCTCGTGACTCGACCAGAGTTTCTCCAACCTGCTCGGTCAAGCGACGGAGCGTTATCCACTGCGAGAGCTTGCGATTCACTCTGCAGAGGCTCAGTACACTGCCCACGGGATGATTTATCTGGCTGGCCAGAAGAATGCTACAAAATGATCAGCCTTCTCAACTCGTTCTCTGGAGGTTGAATCTTTCATCTCGGCCTCTGCTCTCTTGTTGGAGTTTCCGCCCAACTTTCAACTCTGCTTCCACCTCGACCTCGCTGTGCCTTCAGCGACCGCGAGTCGCGTGCTAACTGTTCTGTCAAAAGTGATCGGCCACGATGTCTTACCAACCTCGAAGCAACCGCCCAGCTTCGACGCCAAGCTCAAGATGAACCTCAACGATACCCCTCGACGACGAGCTTGATGATGAACCTCAACAACTAACCTCATCTTCACATCCTCCTGGCCCACAAACACGTTGACTCACATGCAAGAGGCATTCATCGCGTCACCTACCTACCCAGTGCCTACCATTCCCTCCATATCAGCGCGCCTCAGCCCATGCTCAACTCCCCCTAAATGATGATAGCGTTCTACAACAGAAGCTTGGTAACATGCGGGAAGGCGTTTCTCTGAAACCACCCAATTGTCATGGCCACATAGAACAGATATCTGACGCACTTTTCTCTACTCTGCCCCCTCCCTCCACCTTCCACGTCCCCTCACACATACAGACTCATGCTTCATTCCGGCCTTGAGTTCGGAAGCACAGCCGCTACGACCAGCACCAGACCCAGTAAACGGGGGCACTTTCTCGGTATGCATTGCATGATGGAATTCTCACCATTTCCTTCATCGCCTCCGGTCGAAGCGGCCTGAGCTCACGGTGTGCCTCCTGAGGAACGGAAGCACTGTTGTTGGGTTGGATTTGGGCCGGGTGGCAGGGTGCGGGCGAGCAGAATGATGATATCACCCGGTGATGACTTGCGTCCAAAAAGCCAAATTTGCAGGCAACAGCGACTTCACAATCGCGGGTTGTCGGTGAGAACACAAGAGAGCTAATCTGAGGGCCTTTTTCATCATTCTTGCTGGCTACTTCCTGTATCTACCGGCCTTGGCCTCAACGTGGTGTCGGAAATAGAAGCGACGCGCCAGACATTGGTCTACTCTCGCGAAGTGCCTCCCTTTGTCCCTGTCCCGGGCCATTTCCGATGTGATGAGCTGTGCAAGCCCGAGTTTCGGTAGCTTCGCTGTGATTCGCATCACTGCCTTTGAGGACAGGGAGCTCTCGAGCCACCAAGTTATCACCAAGTGATAGCGATAGGTCATAATCAGCACGTCAAGGGTAGGAAACTAGCACGCAAAGTCTATGCCATTTGCTTTTGATACCCTTATGCTCTACAAGTCGTGATCCCAAATCATAGCTCCAAGGCTGAAAGACAGCATCATATAAGCCACACCATTTTACCCTCAGGCAGCCTTAACTGCCTTGTCGGTTGGCTTGCTGTACATCCACACCGCGCAGAAGCCAACGAAGCCGGCAGCCGTGGCCACAATGCCCGACAGCCAAGGCCACGCGCCCGAGATGACGTAGCTGCGCGGCCACTCGTCGTGCGCAATGTGCCGCACGCTGACCGTGTTCTTCTCTTCTATGTAGGTGAGGAAGGGCCGCTTATAGTTGACCTTGAAGTTGAAGATGCCGTGCTGGTCAGGTGTCGTGAAATCGCTGGTGAACACAGTCTCCTTCTCCTTCTCCGTGGAGAGTGAAGGGACCATGTTGAGACGGTGGAAGGGTGAGAGCATGGAAAACTCGAGCTGCAGTTTGTCATTCCCAGGGGGAACGAAAGGCACCCACTGATCCCACGCGTGCTCGGACAAGGAGATGCTGTACGACTACGGTGTGTCAGCATACGTACTATCAATTGCATTAAAGAGCAGGATCAAGCTTACCACGTCCGTCTTGATGCGGTAAATGCCGGGGTTCGTTTCGTTGTCTCCCCTTTGCCGGTGCTCGATATGGTTAACGCGCAGCACGCCAATCTCCTGGAACGTCCATCCTGACAGCCTCTTGGCAAATTCGCGGTTCACGGGCTTGGTCTCTTTCTCGCCGACACGCGCGACCTTAGCCTCCAGCCACTTGTCCTGCAGCATCTCCACCGAGCCGAGCACCGTGACGCGCGCCGAGTTGCGCGCCTGCATGGTCGACACCAGTGCGAGCTGGTTTCCGGCCGCAAAGAGCTCCTCGGGGTCAACCGTTTCGGGCTGTTCCTTGGGGTTATAAATGTAGGATGTGAACGGGGCGCGCAGCACTGGCGTGAGCAGGTGACTCTGGCCGAGGGCGTGGCCCGTGACGTGAGGCAGCGAGAGGACGCCGCCAGGGATGTGGAAGTAGTCCTTGAGATCGGGGCGCACGGCGGCCGGGGAATCGAGCACGAGGGTGTCGTGAGCCTCGGCGGCGGAGATAGAATCGTAGTTAAAGTGGTCGACCACAGTGCCTGTCCGCTCGGCCGGCAGGATGATGTCGAGCTCGGAAAGCAGGGAGACCATAGACTTGGACGTCGGCGTCGTCGACGACATGCCCACGAGGATGTTGCCCTCGGCCTTGACGAAGTCCATGAGCAGGGTCGGCGTCAGGTTAGGGCCCAGGCCTGATGGGAAGTCAGCTTCCAAAGGGACGTTTGCTTCCATGTGAGGCGATCTGTACCTTTGACCTTGGTCGGCATGAACATGAGGTGGTCGTACTTCCTCTCGCCGAGGTGGAACAGCCTCAATTCCTCGCTACGAGGCGTCTCATAGCTGATTTCATACCCTCTCGCTATCTCGGATTGTTAGGAGCAGCTCAGGGGCACACAATTGGACGTCAATCCGGGGAGACGCAGTCCCTCACCTGTCAGGTCGCCGAAGAACTGCTTGTACGCATCCTTGTCCGCAACATTGTCCAGCACTACCAGCAGGCGGTTGCCCGTCGTGCTCACTGCTGCCACCGCCGTGGCGAAGAGCAGGATAACCACGCTCAGGAGCGACCGCATCGTTAATTCCGTGGATTCTTGTCGCGGGATACGTGGTTGTGTTGATGCTGGCTGCCAGCTTATTCGGGCAGGGGAGCTTCCTGGGCGGGCTTGGGGATACGTAGCCTCGCCAGGGCCCGGGCCACCTTGTGTGGGGTACGCCATGCAGGGGTGCTGCTGGGTTAATCCGGCGCCCGGCGAAAGGCTTTTCCGGTTCGGAGCGCAGGTGAGGCATTCGGACTGGCAATGGGCCAACTTCCATTGGCTGCCGCATTGCGAAGCTCAATTGAACTCCCCAACCCACCAGACATCGTCGCCAGTCGAGCACGTACGTCGGCCCTGCTCGATGCCGCTGAAACCGCCGAGTTGCTGACCGTCGCAGGCCCATCATGTCGACCGCGCCGCTATTCTGGTCCACGCCGCTCAAGTACTGCCGCTGGGCAGCCCGCGAACGTCCAGCCCTGTTCTGGTCCGTCATCATCGGCGCCGCCGGTCCTCTCGCCATGCCCATCGTCCCTCCCATCCGACACTATTTTGGCGATATCGATCCTGCGCCCGTCCCCGTGACGTATCCCGGTACGAAGGCGGCCCCTACACGTGCGCGAGGTCGCGAAATCGCGAGCGAGAGGCTGATTTCTTTTTAGTTCCCAACGGCCCGCGAAAACAGCTGAAAGGCTACGACGACTAGAGGATATGCGGTCGTGAGCTGGAGGGAGTTGCATCTATGATCAAACAGGGTCTCGCAGCGGCAGCTTGGCAGTCGTTTAACCATGTACAAAACAATGGCGTTTTCGAGACGGTAGATGGATGTCATCGAAGGATGAACGGGACGAGCAAGTCCGAATCAATATTCCACGCTTCTACTTATTTTCGCGTCCATCATGGTCGTCTGTAGCAGCCCAGAGAGCATCGGCCTGCGCTGCGGTCTCCATGTCCAAATCTACACCACATCAATGCCCCCGCAATCCCAGCAAATGCACAGCTTTTCCAAGCTCATACAGTCACGTCCGTTTCCGCGGCAAAGCTCTAGATTGACGTGCTAGCACCAACGCTCCACGCGGGTGCTTGGGTCCGGTGACCCAGGCTCTATCTGTCTCCCCTGCCGAAGTTCCATTCATACTGCGCTCTGTTAGTCACTGTTTCGCTTCTCGTCATGAGCTGTAAGAGACTTACCACGCGGCCGTCCTCGTCTCCAGTATACAGACAGGTAGGCATCGGTGTGATGCACGTGATGCCTGCCTCCGTATTCTTTCCGTTGTCGGTCTTTTGGTCGACGTGGTCTAATCTGCGCAGCAGCTCTAGCACCCACTTCCCTCCCAGCACGCTCTTACGCCAGATATTGACCCTGCCTTTGCTATGTCCGGTGAAGATGAGATAGTTTTCCAACCACTCATTCCCAGCGCCCTCGTAGAAGGCGCATGAGTGGACGTAGTCATCTTGCTCCAGACAAACGTTCTGGTCCAGTATCAGTGCCCCGTTGAGCGTATAGAGTAGCAAGTTTGGCCCCGAGCATAGCATGATCTCTCCAGACACATCATTAATCCGGGCACACTCGACTGCGCGGACCAAGGGCAGCTTGCGGATAAATGACAATTGGTTGAGGTCCCACAGGAATGCTTGCCCGTCCGACGACGCCGTCATCAAGGTGCTGAAGGCTTTACTGACAGTAATTGCGGTTACTGGCGTTTTGTGTCCGAACACGCTCGACCTTGGTATCAAGTCCACTGGCTTTCCGGGCGTTGTGTGCACAGTATACACCGACACAACGCAGTCCTCGCCCGCGGTGATGAGCGTCTTGGAATCTGCAAAGCAGGCACATGTAATCTGCCCAGTGTGTAGGTTCTCAAACAGACCAGCGGGCTTGTGATCGTCAGTCAACTTCTCATGTTCAACAGCGGTGTGCAAATTTACCTTTCGGTTATCACTGAAGAAGAATCGAATGCTATTATCCGCGTAGCCCCATTCGAGAAATTTGTCGTATGGGGGGAAGTTGAGTCGGAGGGGAGAAGCGCACAAGAGGCGGTCGAGCTTCGGCGCGTAGATGAGGGATGCTACTCGGTCATGGCTCTCTGCCAAGAGTTCGTTAGGGGCAACTCAGCTCAGAGTGTTGGGCATTTCAAGGGAGGACTCTTACCTAAAAGCGGATGACTCAAACGGCTCAGCGAAAACACGCCTGTGTCGAGCCTTCGAACCGGGCATTTCGTGCACTCGCGCGGAGGATGCGACTTGCTAAACACTTGATGGGGAGTCTGACCAAAGTTGTGAATCACGCCCGCCGTAATTGCCCTCTCGTTGGCGTCTGTAATTCGATCCAAGTCACTCGCGCCGGCGTATGACAGATGGTGGAAAACGTTTAGGTTCTCAACCGCTGCCTCTCCCCGCTGCTTGCAGCCAAAAACAAGGTCTATCCAGTGGTGCAGGTTCTCGCTGACGTATGGGCTTTCGAGCGCTTCGCGGTGCTTGGCGATAAATATCTTGGGGTCGCCTTTAGCCCACGGAGGCAATGCGACGTGGTCAACCCTTGCGCCATTGCTCTGGCGGCGACCGAAATCGTAGCCGTTGATATTCGTCAAAAATTCAGGGAGGCAGAAAAACTCGGGGATAAGCTCTCTGACGTCAGTCTTGTTGTGTGAAGAGGCCGACTTCCAGGCATCCCCCACGGATTGGAACAAGCGATCCGCGTGGTCGAAGCTGTCCCCCTGCACCAACAAGTATGATTGGACAAAGGGCGGCAGGCGGATCAGATAGGAAGACACAATCATGGCCGACGAGTAGTGGGTGCCGTAGTGGAAGGGTGTTTGGCCGATCTCTTGTAGCGCGTTGTACGTCTCTATGAACCCAGAAACCCGGCTTTGCGTTTGGGCCCCCATCGGCTTCGACAAGTCACGGAACGTTGCCGGGTCTTCGAGATCAAGATCCTCGCTAGTATAGTCGGCCAGAATCCAAGGAAACACAGGATACTGCGTTAGATCGTTGAAGGTCCTTCCGGCCATGGTGTTGACCATCATAAGGTAATGGAAGTTGGAGACTTCGCCTCTCTGCCATCGCTTCATCATCGGATGCCATGGCGATGAGTTGAAGAGCGTGCCAAGCCTGGACCCCAGACCAGCTCCAAACCCTTGCGGGGACTCGTCAAATGTCTTCAGCGCTTCAAGCCTCCAGGCATCCTCCGGGTTGGGAAGAGCATTAGCGGCGCTAGTGTGCGGCGCCTTGCTGAGCATCTTACCGAACAACTCGTCTCTCACGGTAGGATTGATCGTCGTCAGCAGATAGCTTCGTCCATCGGTAAAGAAAATCTCGATGGCGACATCGCGGAACAGAAACCGACGCTTAGAGACGCTAATAACGTCATGCCAACGCCAGTGTCTCGACTCTTGATCTCTAGCCCCCGAAGTCTGCCTTTTTTCGAGAGTCTTAGTGCCAGTGACAACCATGGTGAACGGATCACGCTCCTCAGGCGGAGCTTGCCATACATTGACAATGTCCCCATTTGCACACTGAAAGACATTGTCCATCATGTAGAGGGCTTCCCTGCCGACAATGAGGAGGCCCTCGCAGGCTTCAAGTCCCGTGACTCGAGACATGTTGTATGCCGCCTGTACCTGGTCACCGTGCTCAAGGCGTCGCATGACCTTGCGGTTCTTGTCCTCGAAGTTTTCCTCTCCCTCGTTGGGATCATTGGGGTCGTCGACTAGCTCAAAGTCGTCTTCGGGAGAAAATCCCGAATCCAGCTGGTCCGACAACAAAACGTCATCGGAGCTGAGGTTTGGGGCGTCGTTGCTTCCATCCAGACTTTTCGACGATGTTGGCGCCTCTGGCGTGCCAGCACGAGGAGTCACATTAGCGCTCGCGCGTGCACCCTCGGGTCCAGACGCGGTATCGCCTCCCTTCTTCTTCGGTCGGTACTTTTCGTCGATTGCCGAAGAGGCGGGAAGCAGCCTCAATCGCATCCGGTTGCGCCCTTCAGTCCGGTCCAGTTTCCACTTGGCCGCCGCATGCTCACTAAATACTGCGCCTGGCCTCCTCAGATCTCGTTCCATTCTTTTGTAGGCTTCCGTAAGGAATGCCAGATCGTC
Organism: Tolypocladium tropicale; assembly: GCA_024340005.1. Taxonomy (NCBI): domain Eukaryota; kingdom Fungi; phylum Ascomycota; class Sordariomycetes; order Hypocreales; family Ophiocordycipitaceae; genus Tolypocladium; species Tolypocladium tropicale. The sequence goes on along the minus strand of JALHBU010000035.1, from coordinate 25,598 downwards.
CTGCATATCTTGCAATAGCCGTTGATACTTGAAATATTCGGAGTTGTAGATGCTTTTCATCCAAGCGTTATTGCCGACCTCATGGCTGAGCAAGGTTTTCTCAGCGCCCAAGGCTTCTGTATACCATGTTCTGAGTTTATCCTTCCGCTTCGACAGGCGCCCTTTTGCGGTCTCGAATGTTCTCTGGTTCTCCGTGCTGACAAAATCTTCCCACGTCTTGGCCATGCTGCCAAAAAACAATCCATCCAAGGATGGCCGGTGCTGGTCCACCCAGAGCACAAACGTCTCGTCGTCAACTTCGGTGAGTTTCTGGAAATCTCGCGACAACTGCCTTTGGTCTGGCGTCATACATGAACGAATCATGGCAACAGATTCATCGGGTTTCTGAACCAGTATAATGCGTAGGAAGTTGGCGGCAGCCATTCGTATGGGGGCATTGTCGTCGATGAGTTTCGTATACAGTTGGTACCAGAAGAGCTTCAAATATTCGTCGTCCTGTGAAAAACAGTCGAGAATGGACATTTGCCAGTATGCAAGCTTGTTCATCAAGTCCTTTGCATCCTTTCCAGTGACCTGTGCGTTATCCAGATCTGAAAGCCGTAGTAGAATGATCCTGAGGAGGCAGCTGCGAATTGTAGAAAGCGCTTGACTGCAAAGGCGAACACTCTTCATTTTCGAAACGTCTGGCCTCTGCAAAAACTCCAGCAGCATGCCACCAAAATCAATCATCACTTCGGCTCCATCGATGAACCAGCCTTCGAAGATGGCCTCGGACATGTGCAAGCAAAGTCGCGAGAGGTTGGTCAGAATCCGAGGCTCGCAAGTTGCCTTTTGGTTGGCATGTATGAAGTCGGATAACCTGGAGATCACCTTTTTGAGAATGTATGACTCAAAGTATGCTTGGTGTTCTTGAAATCCGGGGGGCACCTTGGTAAAGAGCCCAAACCCGGAAAAGTCTTTTCGCACAAGGACCTGGTCCAGGAAGACGCTGAGAACCAGATCCAGTAATCCATCAGAGAGACCGCTGCCAATATTTTGCGCGGACTTCCTTTCTCGGAGCTTCGTCAGGTGAGAACCCGCAATATGAGAATCATCGTGCGCGGTGAGCAGAACAAAGGACGATGCTCGACGAAGCGGCGTCCCCTTAGGTGGCGTTGATTGCGGCGACGGCATAGCCTCCACACTGCTCGTTCGCACAATCGGTGTTGGCCCAGAGCCCCCTCCAATCGGTCGAATGATAACGTCGCTGCCCTCAAACGTAAGGGCAGAGTCCCGCGTGTTCAACTCAACATCAGCTGTAACGGCATCTGTACTAACAATGATGGGGTACAGTGCCAAGAGTATCATGCGGGTCCATTCAGACGTCAAAGCAAAATCTCGAAAGTCGGAAGAGTGCATGTGAAGCTCTTGCAGGAACCTAAAAATGGTTTGGAGGACGCCTGCGTGGCTAGCCACTCGATCGTAATCCTTAGAGAACGTCACTATCATATTTGTTAGCGAGCCCATAGTACCTACAAGGCATCCTATCAAACCTACATCGGGATTCGAGGGCGCTGGCCAGATCCATGGACTTTGCTCGATACCTGCCATCCGATTTTGCTGGCCCGTCTGACGATGGTGGCTTTGCGGGCGATTCGGGATCGTCTTGGTGCTTCATGACATCTTTCAATCCATGCTGGAGCATAGACGTAATTATGATCAGTGACTCTGGATACACCACCTTGCGCTTGCTGAAGATCTCCAGCAGAGTGGCTTGGTTAAAGTCACGATTGAAATTAATCTCAGCCACGTCGCAGCCGAACAAAATGCTGAAACAAATCGGCCAGATTGTCGGAATATCCCAGAACCTCTTCAGCCGACTTGCCATGATCGTGAAGCCTCCGGATTTTCCAGCAAACTTGGACGTGTACGATGATCCATGAGCGACAAGCAGTCTAGCGAGAACCTTGCACCCATGCAAGACAATCGTGGCGTCGTCATCTGCTAGCAAATAGAGCAACCACTGCGGCAGTCAGATAAACCTCAACACACGGCACATCCCTTCCCACTCACCTTATTTGTCACTGTGCGGGCAAATTTCTTGATGTTGTTCACGTTACTCTTATCACACAGAATGCGAGAGTACATGATCAATACCCGCGTGCCGAGTTGCTTCTTAGTGAGAAACCTACATCCCACAACGGGGCTCTGCGTCCGGCTGAGATCTCCCGCCAACTTTTTCAGCGGGCCGGGAGTGCTCGATCGCGAGAGCACAGTCAATGGCCTGGGCGTGCGTGATCCCGCTGGCGCTGGTGTATGAAAGGCATAGGTGATGTACAGTGACAAGGACCGCATCACCTCTTGACTCAAATTCGATTTGACGAGAGCTTCGAATGCAATCATAAACTGGTCCGCGACCTCTTCATAGATCCCCTCTCCTTTCATGGCGTCGAGCAGTCTCTTTACAATCCCTAGAAGAGCCGTCAGCGGGGAGCTAGAAACTACACAAGCGACTACAGCAACTTACGCATCCGGATCAACCTTCTACTGTTGAACTCATGGTGCTTACTGTTAATGGCAAAGGTCATGAACTGCTTGTAGTAGAGCTCCTGAACTCGTGGTGCTGACTTTCGCCATATGTCCAGATCGATCAGGAGGATTCGGTAGGCAAGCGGGTTGACAATGAAGGAATCGATTGGGTCTTTGTGATTGTAGCCAACGAAGCCTAGAATGAGGCTGAGAACCCGGAACGTCAAGCTTTCGCGAGCCTCGTTGGAGATGGCAAGTCGCGAAACGGGTGCGTCTCCGGCCGTGACACTCCCAACCCCTATTTTGAATCGCAGCAGCATGCCTAGTATGCCGTATCCGTTGTCTCTCTCCATAGCCTCACTGTTACGCCAGCTCTTGCGGATGCAGTGAAACATAATTTCAATTGCGCGAATGGTTTCCTCGACGGTTGTGGCCCTGTCTAGGAGCTTCAGGGCCAGCGGCGTAAACCCAGCAAGGCGCCAGAGGTTTTCATCCAAGTATGACGGCACAGCAACGATCGGAGTGCCGCGAAATGATGCAATGCCATGGGTCCGGAACAATGCATCCGACAGGCTTGGGACCGCGCAGTTCACGGTGAGCGGGGCGCCCTCCTGGTTCGAGCTTCGAAAGAGATTACGCAAGGACATGCGCGGCAGGGAGCGAAGGAGGCCCGTATCGAGGAACTGCACGTTCTCGGGAAAGGTTGCAGACGGGAGAATACTCAGCAGAATCTTAGCCTCTGGAAGAAGCAGGCTTGCCTTTTCGCGGACAGCTCGCAGAATGTCTGAGTTCTCATCTTTACCGGGATGGACAATCTCGTTGCGAAGGCCTAACGTGGCAGATGCCTGATACGTCTGAAACCCCCCAAGGCTGTCTTGGAAGTTTCCTTGATAGCGAGGGCCAAGACCATGGTGAACCGCCAAGTAGTCATCGCTCAGAACATCCTCAAATAAATGCGCAGAGGCGAGGGACCATCTCGTGAAGACGACGCCAGCGCCCGTCTGACCAGACAGCTCACGTGGTGTGCCAAGGAAGGCCTGCACCGGGTTCGTTCTGTTTTGGTTCGAGTTGAAAGATGCAAAGCTTTCGTGGCTTCCGTTCAGAAGCGGCGGCGTGTGCGGATAGCTGCAGCGGATTTGTTCCGCAAACTCGCCGTTAACATACAGCGACGCTTTGCTTGCTGTCATGGTCTTCGGTCGGCGATGGACGACTGCAATGTGGTACCACGTCTTCTCTCGGAAGGCAACAGACTTGAATCTCACGCTAGGCTTGTTGGAGAAGACGGACGTCTGGAGAATAAAGTTTCTAGTGTCTCTCTCCAGGTACATGAGCACGAAGCACGTCTGAGAAGCATCAAAGACGCCAAAGAGTGTAGTGTGCGTCTTAGGGTCAAAGTTCTCGACGCGTATCCATGCCGCAAAGGTGTAGCCCGCGGATGACTGGGGTGGAAAGGAACGGCCGAGGCTGGGCAATTCGATGGAAGAGTGCCCGTGCAGTGACAAATCGAATTGGAAGAACGGCGGCCCTGCGTACTTGGACATCATGTCCAGGCAAAAGTCTGCTGCCTCCGATCGAGGCGCAGAGAGCAAGAACTGGGTGTCTGCCGGTTTATTGACTCCGAGAAACATGAGCAGCTTGCAAGTGGCCAAAAGCCTCTCGCGTTCTGCCCCGGCCAGCCACCCTGTTCCGAAAGCCACTTGCAGAAATTGGGATAAGATGCCGGTGGAGTGAACCGCAGCACGGTTATAGATCGAAGTCGAGGTGACACAGAGTATCGCTTCCAAGGCAATGACTGCGCTGGGGCTTGCCGGGGAGCCGTGCGGTCGCGGAATCGCCGTCCAAAAGCTAATGACGGTTCTCAGGATCTCGGGGAAGCGAATTATCGTCTTGGAGTTGACAACTTCTCTGACACTCGGGCCAATGCTCTCAATAATGCGCTCCAAATCGAGGCTCCTTCGCTCATGTTCGTCGGCTCCGGCTTCGCTGTCATCGCTTCTCGACGTATCAGCCGCATCTGGTCGAAGAGCTTTCGCGACGGACTGGGCAAAGAGGTCCAGGGCTTCGTCGTCGAGGGAGAAGGATAGAAGCTTGCCAAAGACGTGGCAGCTGACCCACGGGTCCGTCTCGGCACCACCCAAGCCAATGCTCGCAATGACCTGCTCAAGGGCCTCCCATCCGCCGCCTTCCACTCGGTATCGGAAGAATCGCTTGTTGCCAGAATGGCCTCGCAGTGCCGCTGCAAGAACACCCAAGCAGGCTCCAAGGAACTCGAAGAGCGAGATCATCTCAGTCTCTGTTCTCTTGTGCGGGTCGTAGAACCCGGAGAAGCCACGGAGGACGTCGAGCACAGACTCGAACCCGCGTGCGTGTCGAAAGTCATCCTGATGCGTCGGTGTGCCAGCCGCGGCAACATGCTGGGCAATCTTCTGCAAGCTCTTGACCAGTGCTCCAATTTCTGGGTAGCCATTTCCGGTGGGCAAGGCGACATCGGAGGCAAGACCGTCGAGCAAGCCATGGAGTATCTCGAAGGACTTGGAACTGGCTTGGATCGAGGTCGAGGTCGAGGCCCGGTATCGTCGAGGATGGGACGCCATTTCCTATTCTTCTTCCCTTGACGACCTCGTCGTCATTCCAAGAGCCGTGGTCCCCCGAGCCCTTCAAGGGTCCAGGCCGTCGCGTATCACTGTCAGCATCGAGAGGTTCGTGCTGGCTGGCGTGCAGCTATGGCGCGGGGCTCTGGAAGCTCAGAGGAACTGGTCGCTGACGGGATGGGGTCGTTGTTTCGCTCCGTTGCGTCTCAGAAGAACGGGGAAAGGGCTTCACGGCATCAAATCTCGCAATCGACGTTCCTTGCGGCCGCAGTTTACGCTGTAGCAATGTAGAATTTGCGAAACGCGTCCGAAGACAAAGGCTGGAGCCTGCTCCAACGACTGCCCGTATTCGTCAGCCTTGGAGGCGTGGCTGGGGCTTGTGGCGAAGCCGAAGCTGTTGCCCCGCAGCAGCAACAGCTCCCCAATTGGGGAGCTGAAGGAGACGGTGCCGACCCTCCAACCTGTTACATGTACGGGGTACGGCATTGGAGCTATTTTGGGCTCTTTCGAGATGGACGGATTATATACGAGTAAGCTATTTATCACCCTGTATGAAACCTGAGCGGCGCTTGGGATGCTTTCTGATGAGAGGATTTCCACGGCAGACGAGGATCGCGGCGGGCCGTCATATATTCGACCACAGAAGGAGGCAGTCTAGGGTAACTTGGACGGAGCTACCGGCGTCGCGCAGTCCTTGACGGCGGACAAGAGGAATACCACTGACATAGGTGCAATACGATTGGAGCCGGTGCTAAACTTGTGCAAGTCGTCAATGTCAAGCGACAGTCGTGGCATTCGGATTCTGCAACATTCTGAGCGGCACGATTCACCATGGTGGCTGGCAAGTCATTGGAACGAACGGGAATGGACATGATGCTTGTTGGTCGTCGAGCGCCGTCTTATGTGCAACCTTGTAGCGTGAAGCAGCAGCCGGCGAGCGATGGAAGCGAGAAAGGAAGCATGAATCTACAGATGATGCTACCCATTCCTCCGACGTGCTTTGTCTGCTTGATTGACACTGCGTTACACGCGACAACCTGGACGCTCTCCAAAAGGTGGCACGTGTCAGGGACGACTGACCTGAAGGCCCCCAATCAGCGGGTCTATTCCCCGCACTATTGCCAGAATGGGGCGCAGGAGCGGTACGTACCTAGCCTGGGCTGGGGAGCATGCAGGCACCTTTGCGGCTTCGGCTTATTCGTACTCCGTCCGTCAGTGGTAACTGTGCTAGCTGCCAGGGAAGCTGACAGAGTCGCCACGACTATGATGATGATGCTGGTGGTGCTTGCGGGAGGGAGTCTGGGATCTGAAACGAAGTCAGGATGAGCAAGCGGGGAAGACAGGAAGCCGTGGACAGAGGAGGAGCAGTCCAAGAGAACCCCGTACAGTGTACCATGTTTATTCGTACAAGCGTCGAGCCAGCGACGCTTGCTCGGGCCGCCACAGCGGACTGCGGCGCTCGGCGCGGAGCTTGCTGGAGGAATCGCCCATCCCCTCCCCCATCCGTGTCTCATCCGTGCCAGGGACCAGCTGACCCCAGCGTCGTGGACGGACATGAGTCGCCGCCGCCGCGGCCAGCACTCAGCGCCCCCGGACATCGTGACCGGGCAGCCAGCGCCGAGATGGTGCGCCCCATTCTCGCCCTGTCCTCGAAATCCCGTCATCTGCCAGGAGGGTGAGGTGCCGTTATCGCGCTGCGTCGGCTGGCGCCCTGCAGTGCTTATCGGATCGCTGGGGAAACCACCGCCGCCCTTCAGGCCCGCTGTGCTCCACCGCGTCGAGCGCGTGCGGCGGGCTCACGACGGCGCTAAGCCGCTTCGGGCCTCGCCCAGCGGCCGCCTCCCTGTTCCCCCAGCGCTGGTGCTTGGATGGATGCGTCACTGCCGCCATCGGCTGAGCGCGAGGCAGCACCGGAGCTGTCGTCGCACCTCCGCCTTCCGCCCGCGCTTATCTACGCCTCGCCTCCCCAACCAGGCGTCGTCACCCTCTTCCTCCTCCTCCGTCATCCCCTCCGCCATCCATCGCCGCCTCCCCGACCCCAACTCCCATCTCGCAGCGCCCATCTCCGTGACGCCGGGGGCTGTTCGTTACTGTTTTCCCCTTCTTCTTTGTGCTGCTGATTCGCAGCTTGTTTCTTCGATTGCGTCGCAGGTAGACCAACCGTTGATTGCACCCGTCATCAAGCCATGAAGACCGTCGTCGCTCTCTCGGTGGCCGCTGTCGCCCAGGCTGCCTCCTTCAAGGCCGGCACCGTCCACGACAAGTCAGCCCCCGTTCTCAGCACTGTCCACGCCGAGGTCATCCCCAACGCATACATCATCAAGTTCAAGGACCACGTCGACGACTCGGCCGCGTCGGACCACCACACCTGGATCCAGACTATCCATGAGGATGGCGAGCAGCAGCGTCTCGAGCTCCGCAAGCGTGGCGTTACGGACAATGTTTTTGCTGGAATGAAGCACACCTTCAATATCGGCGACGCCTTCCGCGGCTATGCCGGCCATTTCGACGACTCCACCATTGAGCAGGTCCGAAACCACCCTGATGTAAGTTGATCCGCCACCCTCGCCCCGTCTCGGATGTCGCCATCAGAAGCTGACTCATCCCAGGTCGAATTCATTGAGCTCGACTCCATGGTCCACACCATGCTGCCGCTCGAGACGGAGCATCTCGTGGCCGAGGACAAGTGCGATGGCGAGACGGAGAAGCAGGCACCCTGGGGCCTGGCCCGTGTCTCTCATCGCGATACCCTCAACTTCGGCACATTCAACAAGTACCTCTACGCTGCCCACGGCGGTGAGGGCGTCGATGCCTATGTTATCGACACGGGCACCAACGTCGAGCACGTCGACTTCGAGGGCCGTGCCAAGTGGGGCAAGACCATTCCTCAGGGCGATGAGGACGAGGACGGCAATGGCCATGGCACCCACTGCTCTGGCACCATCGCTGGCAAGAAGTACGGTGTCGCCAAGAAGGCTCATGTTTATGCCGTCAAGGTTCTCCGCTCCAACGGCTCTGGCAGCATGTCGGACGTTGTCAAGGGCGTTGAGTGGGCCGCCACCCGCCACATCGAGCAGGCCAAGGCGGCCAAGGATGGCAAGCGCAAGGGATTCAAGGGCTCGGTTGCCAACATGTCTCTGGGTGGAGGCAAGACGCAGGCTCTCGACGCCGCCGTCAACGCCGCCGTCCGCTCCGGCATCCACTTCGCCGTTGCTGCCGGAAACGATAATGCTGATGCCTGCAACTACTCCCCCGCCGCCGCCTCGGAGCCGGTGACCGTCGGTGCCTCTGCTCTCGATGACAGCCGCGCCTACTTCTCCAACTACGGAAAGTGCACCGACATCTTCGCCCCCGGCCTGAGCATCCAGTCCACCTGGATCGGCTCCAAGTACGCTGTCAACACCATCTCCGGCACCTCGATGGCTTCTCCCCACATCTGCGGTCTCCTGGCCTACTACCTGTCGCTCCAGCCCGCTGGCGAATCCGAGTACGCCGTCAAGCCCATCACGCCCAAGAAGCTCAAGGACAGCCTCATCTCCATCGCCACCGAGGGCGCCCTCAGCGACCTCCCCGACGAGACGCCTAACAAGCTCGCCTGGAACGGCGGTGGCTGCGACGACTTCTCCAAGATTGTCGAGGCCGGCGGCTACAAGGTCAAGAAGGCCCCCGCCCCCCTCAAGAAGATTGAGGACGCTGCCGTCGAGGACTTCGTCATCGTTAAGGGCAAGATCCTTAATGGCGCCAAGACTGTTGGCGGCAAGGCCGAGAAGTTTGCCAAGAAGATCCATGATCTCGTCGAGGAGGAGATTGAGGAGTTCATCCATGAGATCACCGTGTAAGATATGCAACAGACGTGAGGATGCATATAACCACCTCGTGGCATGGAGCATACGCATCGGCAATGCTGAGTGGTTGAAGATGTTTTTGGATTACGCAGTCTCTGTTTGGGCGTAGATTTGGTCCCTTTTTTCTTAGTTTGTGCTTCACTGCATGAGGCATGGCCCTCACCACAGGACGCATCTGTCTATGCGATGAATACAACTTCTTTGCTGTGCCTTGAGCTTGCCATTGCCCCTCGTGACGCATCCAAGCGACCGATGTAAGCCGAGGTATGCGTTGATCCGTCACCTCGATCTCAGGAGGGCAGAGTGACGGTCCCCCTGCCCGGACACCACTACCTTCCTCGACAGTGCGCTCGCTTAGAAGCCCTGGACGACCTGGGCCATCCATGGATGTCCCGTCGCTCTTGGATGTGGAGGACTCGCTACGGCAGGCGTCTTCCTCCAGTCCGCTTCAACTCCTGTCCTCACCAGACAGAGCCTGACTTCCATCTGTTCCAGCTGACGTGCCCTGCCCCAGACTTGCATCATCTCGACCATATGCTCATCCACGCCCGCCAATCAGCATTTGCTGTACAGCTTCTACCTGAGTGTGCTTTTTGATTAACTTCACCTCTAGTCGAGCACTGTTTACACTCCTGGACAGTCTACAGACCGTCCAGACTGGCTGCACCACCGTTCAACCATACTCCCACAGTCGTACATTGCCTAGTCTTGGAATGCTACGCCGCAACAGCTCCCGAAGCAAGCAACGACGTCCTCTCAGTCGCAGCAAATCCACGACCTCCGTCTTCAGGGACTCGGCCTCAAGCTTCGTCAGCATTGAGCCCCTTGCGGCCGAGCGAGACGCGTACGTGGCCGCGACTCTATCATATAGCAGAGCTTATGCTCAGGGCCGACAGAGCTGCGACATGCCGGCGACGTCGAGGGGAGCCGCACGCTGTGCCTTGGGCAGAAGCAACAGCGTTACTGGCGGAATGAGCTTGTCTCGCAGCCCCTCCGTCGATGAGCGGCATGCAATCTCCTCGGGCCACTGTGGCCTTCGGAAGCAGCAGAGCGTGAGGTTTGCTGGGCCCAACGCCAGGCCCAGACGACGACCTCTGGCTGCCAGGGCAAGCCAAGCCTTGCTTCCACCGGCCAGCTCGAAGCACGATGGATTTCAATATTCGTCGGATACTGGCAGTCAGCTTTGCAACAGCGATGCGGCTCATGACTTTTGCTGCCTCGGCGAGCCCCCGCAAGTTAGCCTCGTCACCGACAGCATGAGGCAGCCAATTCCACCCGCACTAGGGAGACTGCATAAATCGAGATCCATGTTCGTTTCCCCTATCCCGCCGACATCAGAAGCCGATATTGGTGATAGGCGAACGGAGCGACTGAAAGAGTGGCTCGCTGTGCCCGTGCACCACCTTGAAGACAAGGAGAATGAGCCTGCAAGAGATATCGGAGTCCAAATACTGCGAGCCCCCAAGTCCATGAGCTTCCTTCATGGAGATTCTGAGCAAGGGCGTCGTCGGACAAGCAGCCGAGCCGACAACGACATCTCCGCTCAAATTGCGCCGGACAGACGTATCTGCCATAACGGATCACGCCGTCGCCTGAAGTCTCACCCCTCGATGCTCTTCCGCTCCAAGCACCGACAATGGGAAGCCTCGGAGGGGCTCCCAAGGTCGCTACGGAATAGCAGCAACAATAGCGCTGCGCTTTCATCGGCCTTCTCTGGTAACACCATACCCGCCATGAAGCAGTCAGGGTTACGAGTCAAAGCCAGAAAGGTGTCAAAAACATTGAAGAGCAAGTTCATGGGGCTCTTTGGCCGACCAAGGAGCACTGACGAGATGATGACAGCCAAATTCGACTTTCCCCGCTCGTCTAATTCTGACCACGAGAGCTGCCATCGAATGGACGGTGCCTTGGAACATGAAGAAGCATCGGTGTGCCAAGTGACATCTCATGTGGCATCGCTACACGCAGCTTCATCCAAGCAGCAGCTGCGTTCACGTCAGGGCAGCCTGGAGAGCATTCCGGATCAGAACCTGGTATCTGGTGAAAAATCCCGAGTGACAAGTTGGGGCAACTCGAGCACCAACACGGCATTCAGCCAGATCACGGTTGCCGACTGGGAGCGGCCGCATCTATCCGTCATAAAGGAAAGCAGCATGCATGGGCCCTCATCTACACTACCTCGCCCGAGCAATCCCCTTTTCGGGTCCGGCGCCCCCAAGCCCACACCGCCATATGTGCCTATTGTCGATAGCCAGCGGGTCTACTCGGCCCTGGTGAAAAGGCTGAACGAGACGAGACATGTGCAAGGAAAGATGGTTCAAGAAGATGTCACAAGGGCCCCTGAACTCCTGTCGCCAGATCGTAGCATTACCGAGGGCGGCGGAACACAGGGCTGCTTCTCGCCAACGATTCGCCTTGTACAAGGTGATGATGACGTATTCCGCGACAACATGGAAATGCCACCGCCTCAGGAGCATACCGGGCCATCGACAGAAACTTTTATTTGCGGCATGCCGAGGCTGGCCTCCCAACGCTCCGTGTCGTATAAAGCCTACCCTAAGCCGATGGCCGGTGACGGCATGGGATTATCGCCCGGCAGAATCTGCCAAAAGCCAGACATTGTCCCATCAAGGAGTCTGGTCGAAATGTCCGCGTCTTGCGCCAGCCCGCAGGGACATCTCTTCCGAACAGCGAGTCCGTTCCGTCGCCTGTTGCAGCAGACGATGAAAGAGACCCAGGAGGGCGAGCATATACATGCGTTGGACACGAGGTACCTCAGCACCCTTTCTGCCATTAGCCTTCCGACACGACGGCCAAGTACAGCCGGATCTGGAGACATTCGCATGATGTATGCAGAGAGTGTCTATTCATGCGCTACTGAAGATGCGAGCCCACGCCAATCCATGGCTGACAAGACCATGGCAGACAAGTCCATGGCAGACAAGTCCATGGCAGACAATGCACTCTGCCCTCAAAACCGCCTGCATGCTGGCACCAACGCCCCTGTTTCTCTACAGACGCCTAAACCCCTGTTGGAGCACAGTCGAGATATCTCGTCAGCCAGCTCCGTTGAGTGGAAGACATGGCTCAGTGCAAACGTATCAAAGTTGGAGACTCCATCTACAACATTGAACACTGAGAACCGAGACGTGCCTCATGCGCTAACCCCCCTTGGACATGTCAGGGAGGCAGCAGAGATTGAATCTCCCGGCGAAGCGACGAAGTCAGAAGGCCCAAGTCCAATCAGCTCGCTTGATGTGACGCCGCCGGTCGAAAGGGACAGTTCACATCACACCTCAAAGTCCAGCAAAACGCCGGAATCCCCGGGAGACCCAGCGCTCGCGGGAGAAGAAGACTTCCTGCCTACCAATGGAGAGGCGATAACGGACACTTGCGCCAACTGTCCGCCTGAAGTTCCTTCACGAAACACTCTGCGAACAGCTTCATCTCTGCCAAACGTCCATCCAAGCACAGAAGGGCGCGGGGGGTATGCAGGCGCCATTTTGACCAGCATACGCTCGCTCAGCAACGTTGCGAACGCAAGCCATCCTACTGAGTACGAGCAGCACGAAGGCCCAACGAGAGGAAGCCCAGAAGAAGCAGAGCCATCGCCCACAAAGACGAGTCCTGGGCTCACAGAAGCTGTCCAGAGGCAATTTGGCCAAGCCAGAAGTGGTTCTCCGATGAGGAGACAAGCTTGGGACTCGAGGCTGGAGGCGAGAAGCGTGGAAAGCGAGGTGTCTCCCGAGGCGATGACAGGCGGCTCGGAGTTGGATGCGCAGGTAATGGGGAGCAAAAGGATGGTGGACCTGTTCCTTAGCAGTCGTCGTAAGCGCATTAAGGGCAGCAAGTCGGGAGCTGAGACTGATGGGGAGAGCATGTCCGCGGCATTTTTATAAAGAGCTGGGAACATCTGCGCAAGGTCAGAGCCATTGATGCCTCAACGTCGACAATGAGGGTACATGTGGATATGCTGCGTCGACAGAGGTGGAAGCCGTGAGTATGATTGGGGAATAGAATACATAAGGTACTCAGCCTTGCTACCCAGGGAAAACGCGAGCACTTCGTATGAAATGGGCACGCTCCGTCCTCTGAGCCCGCACATCGTCAAGCGTTGTTCGGAACACGTCACGTTCCCTCCGACGGAGGGCTGACGTGAATCTCCCATAACCTGGCCAAGTCCTCCGGAAACGAGCGTTCACGCTCTTTGCTCACCCACTCGCCGTAGTTTTCGTGCGTCACTTCCTCGGCCAGAAGTCCCTTTGCCTGACGAGCAGCTAGGAAGTCGAGGAAGTCCACTGACACACGCACGTACTCACGCATGGCGCCCCTGACGTTGGTTCGCGCCCCAGTCGTCCAACTCAGCAGCAGGGGCTCGATGAGCGGTGCGTCAGAGACGCTGGGGTGCGCGGTGCCGAGACAGGTGAGGAACCAAGCTGACCCGGTGCGATTGAGGATGCCGCGTACGAGGTCACGGACTGTGCTGAAGTGCGGGCGGCCGTGGAAAATGGTGTGCGCACGGGACCAGCTGTTGGAGTGGACAACTAGCAGAGGGGCAGTGACGGATGTGTTCAAAGGACCGCTGGATTTGCCCGGGTCGAGGACGATGCCGCCGGCGGCGTGGGGGGTGCCTGCAAGGGCTTGAAGAGCCAACGTCGCGCCGTACGAGTGGCCGCCGATGACGAGGCGGGAGAAGTCGAGGCGGTGCGTCCACCCACCGAGGGTGGCCCCCTCGCCGCGTGTGTTCGCGGCATGGACATCCTCGCCGCGGCCGTCGTTGATGGCACGCAGCACGCGGACCGCCTCGGCGACCTCGGCTTGGCGGAAGGCAAGCTGCTCGATCTTGAGACGTGGGGTGTCGACGGACCCAGAGAGGTCGCCTTCGGCGAAGTGCAGGAGGCGGCGGGATGGCTGGTCAGGCCGCTTGACAAGGGTGCCAGGACAGCTGCCATCGCGGTGCTCGAGGGCGGCGACGACGTGGCCGCGGGAGGCGAGCTCGCCGAGGTATGCGGTGTAGTCGGTGCGGGAGCTGGCGGTGCCGTGGGAGAAGACCAAGACAGGGAACTCTTCGGTGCCGACTCCAGAGCCAAGCAGCGGGGCGTCGACCTCGGCCGGGATGGTCAGGCTTCCAGCGATGAGCCAAAGCACAAGCGTGAAGATGGGCTGGGTGAGGAGATTGTTCAAGTGCGCGTACTTGGCGTATCCCTCAGCAGTCAGGGACACAGGGCGAGCGAGCCACGGATGCGCCGGGAGCGACGACCTCGCTTCCTTGGCGATGGGGTAGTAGAGCGTGAAGAGCACCGTCTCGAGCTCAAACGCGGGCGCTTCGCCGTCCCTGAAGAGCGTGTCCGAGATGCGCCGCGGTGAAGAAAGCGGCACCTCAACGTCGATGCTTCCGACGCCGTAGGCGCCCGTGTAGCCCGGCAACGGGGAGGCGAAGAGCGGGACACGCCGCACGAGACAGACGAGGACATAGACGAACGCGACAAGGCAGAGGACGTATTTCCAGGAGCGCCGCGGACGCAGCAAGGCCGTGAGTGGCCGCCAGCGCGAGGGCGCGGGCGCGAGCCATCGGGGCTGCCACTTGGGCTGGGTAACCGTGGGAGAGGTGAGAGGCGCATCGGGAAGAGAGTCGGGGGAGTCGAGGCGGTCGAGCTCGAAGTCTGAGTCGGCCATGGGGAGTTGCTGATGGGGCGCGAGGGAGGAAGGGATGAGGTTGGAAGCGATGACGAAGTGACGTCGCCACGCTACTGCACATGGTGTGGCTCGTCACTTACACCGCCGACCACGGAATCGAAGCGCATGTTGCGCATCGACAAAAGCAAAAGGGGGCGGAATGGCGCATGCAACGCGCTTTATTGTGTCCGTTTGAATGGCCGCACGTCACTGTCGCTGCGTATTGTTGGGACCTCTCATCTGTTCTCGTCACGGCAACCGTCCAGGCGAGGTGCATGCCTAACTCGCCTCACAGCCCACCGCCTCTACCACCGCTGCATGCTTCCCAATCACCTGCATATTCTGACTGCCCAGCATCATTTCTGACCGCCGACACAGTTACACGTCCATGCGTCGCCCTGGTGGCCTGGTCTTATTGCGCATGACGCGGGAAAAAACAACCTTGATTCACAGATTGACAGCACACCCGCTGGCCTCCCTCCGACTTCCACTTTTCAAGCCACAACGTATGTGCACGGAGCTACCAGCTGGCTCATCTCTAGCTTGTAATTCTTGAACTCACTTTCAGAAGAATAAAGTTCAGGTCGTCGCTGGACATGAGCTCCGGCGAGAATACTGCTTCGGGCGCCCACGTCGCGCGGCCCAAAGTCTGGCGGTGGTGCACTGTGCCGGGACATGGGTGGTACTCAGAGAGCGAGGGCGCCGGCGACGGGAGCAAGCAGTGCGACAAGTGCAAGATGGAGAGCGCGCTTGAGGGCATGAGATTGGAAAATGGGAGGGCGGGACAGCAAGGGGATGCCAGGAGGGACTGCGAGTGATGGTTCATGCTGCTGTTGCGTGTTTACACTGATTGTCCACAACCAAGTAGCCGTGATGTTTAATCCCTTCTCAGTACTTCCCCGTTCCTCGAACCTAACTTGACTTACTTCGGAATTCGCCGTTCCGATGGGGAGTTTGCAGTCGCTTCAAATTTGAAATACTTATCTTACTTTTTCAATTGCTTTTCTTGCACTATTGAGATATACGAGGGGTAAAATACTGGCCTTGGGTGGTCTTGGGCAACTAAAACCTTGCAACCATAATTGCGAATACTATTTCAAGACACTGGGCTTCAGGGCTTCACCCAGGCAGTGAAACTGAAGCTCAGAGGCCTTTTTGCTGGCCTCTTCGCGGACCGGTCCGGCGAATTTCAAGTCTAAGAACAAAAGACTTGTAGGCCTTGATGAAAGCATACTTTGAATGCTTGTGGACTCTGTTTATGTCTTGCCTATATGCGCATGGCCTACCGCAGTGGGAGCTGTGCTAGTCTCATGTAGCACCGATACCGAGAGGAAAATCCTGGATCGTTAAAATAAGATCATAGAGTGTACCGGATATAAGAAAGCCAGTATGAGTCTTTTCTACTTCACTTTGATTAAATAACTAATTTCTCAACTTATATAGATGACCTCTACTAATGGTAGCTGTATTGGCATTAAAAAGAGATTAATCGTATAATTTGACGGCAGGTGGCATAGACATATCCCGCCCACCTTCGTAATGATACCTTATTGTAGGGTAATGTCGTCTTTTGAAGAAGCATTCTGTCTCCACGCTCTAACAATTTGAGTGCCATTTCAATGTCAAAGCTCAGCTGACATCTCCAATAAAGGGCATGTGGGTGGTTGTAGTGCGCCAAGCAACAGACAGATATGCGACGAAAGCGAAAGTGAGAAGCAACATCGATAGCTTTCTGCAAAACATTTTCACAAAGGGATACACGGCGTTCCCGGTGCGGGCAAGACCTGTGTATCTGACGGTGGACATAGTGACGCAGAGACCGTCTCACGGTCAAGCCGGAGCGGGACCTCCTTCTTCTATGCGTCAACAGCCAGCTGTGCTAGCGGAGAGGCACTGTTGTTGATTACCCTCGCAAGCCGGTTCAATATGGAACGCGAAGGAGGTTGCAGAAAGTACTGGATCCCCCTACAGGTAACAAAGTCAACTAATGGGCTCCATACTTGTCGCCATATGTAGCCACAGTTGACGAAAAAAGACAAGACCGAGGGATAGTGCGTTCCGCTCTCCGAACCCTGAAATTCGACCCTCGGTTTGGAAATCTTCACCTCCTCGACACCATTTGATGATATAAAGAAACAGAGGGAATAATGACGCAGATTGCTGAGTCGATCTCCACCCCAACCCACTGCTTGAAGCTGACATCAACTTTTGCGTCGAGAAACCTATGCCGCGAAGCCAGAGCCATTCTTCGCGGGGTTCCTGTGCCAGCTCGATGTCCGAGACGTCCCCGCCATAAAATGGTACGACTTGCCAGTATCGCTCCACACGGCGAGGGTTTCGTGCTTCATTACAAACTGCTTTGAAGACGGGGCCAACCACAGGCGGCTGTTGAGTTACATATCAGTTGCCCTTACCGTGAATACAGTAAACAGGGGAACTTCTTGGTAGCTAGGTTGCTGAAATTACGACTCCATCCTCGACAAACCTCCTGCCAAGTCACCCTGTTGCAACTAGCAACTGCGATGCGAGATTTTGCGGGATTCCGATTCTGACAACCAGCTGGTGCAGAGAGCAACGCGCAGTGAGCAAAGATGCGTTTTTTTTTTCTTGAGTCCTATGATATCTATGGTACGAGTCCTCTCGTACATCTTAAGGACTTGTCGACGTCAGCAGCCGAGTTCCTGGGCTTCGCAACGTACATGTTTATAATCGGCACTCAGTCCAAGACCGCAGGCAGCTCCGCAGTTATCGAGCGCCCGCTCCAGTGCTACGGCGCATATGACCTAGTTGTCAGAAAGGCAGAGAAGCAGAGCATTGGAAATATGCTTAGACAGTCGGAACTCAAGCCGGACGAAGTAGAGTTGACGACGGGCTCAATGATGGATTGAAGGGTTTCGCGTTAAATCTAACCGTAATACCTGCCTGAGTCGTCAATTGCCAAGAGCCTACCGGTTGCGAGTATCAAATACCGATTGTCTGTCTATTTGACCGACTCAGGGGTTGAAAGCGTCCACAGTGCTACCCAGACGTCTCACCAAAATTTAAATGTTGCCTGCCCCGGCCTGCCCCGGATTTAAGCGCCGGGTATGGCGTATCTTGAGCGAAGGAGAAGAAGCCAGTCCATAACCGTACGACTTGTGGACCTGCGCTTTGTGGAGTCCCTGACAGTACGATGAAAACGCGGGACCTACCTACCTAGATGGGCCTCGTCGCTGAGGCACTTTTTCTGGACTTCCAGGTTCCATTCTACTCTGAACAGGTCCGCAGCGACAACGGGTGGCCCCGACGCGCGTGGCAGCAGGCGCCCATTTCCGCGGCGCCCTTGACCAACCCTCGCCCATCCTGGCTACTTCTTGAGCCCCAGGTGCCCAGAGTCGTTGCAAGGCTGGCGCGTAAGAGCGATCGTGGGCCGCCGATCGACGCTGCACCAGTTCTCGGACGCTGGCGCTGGCGCTGGCACTGCAGCAGCCCAGCTCTGCCGAAGCTCTGCGTTAGCGGATGCTGTTGAATCAAGTGACGCGTGGCGAAAGCGTCGGCGCATCGCTATTCGGCGCACCGGATGTGATTCATGCAGCTGCATGCATGCAATAGGCGCGGCGGCGAGCACAGCTGGGGGTGGTTCGCGTCATGGTTCGCAGAGCTGAATGCGCTCGCCGTCGTCACGCACCGTCGACAAGTGACAGAAGCGTGTGCTAGTCCTTGATATTTTGTCGCCATACTCGTAGTGCTCTTGAGGCTTCAAGAATAGCAGCAGCTCGATCGCTTCCAACCACCGTGCCCGCAATGGGGCTGCGCACCGCGATCACGCACGTAGTCTCGGCGCAAACCAGGGGTTGTGGCATCCTTCTGAATCCTAGATGCGAGTCGACTCCCTGCTTGAAAGCGCCGGTCGAGGAAACACAGACGACACACGAGTGACGAGGCAGGTCTCGCAGCGCTGCCCAATGCCATCATCCCGCAACGTGACAGCCGTCAATGGCTCCAGCGCACCTCGAACTTGCAGCTGGACTCGGAGACGACAAACGACAAGAGGCGCCCAAGAGCCCCATCGAGCCACTAATGCCCCAGACAATCAAACCGTAGCGCCGACGAGGAGGCGCTAAAACAGCAAGCTCGGGCTCCGTAGGCGAGGTTTGCAACGTCCGAAATTTGGGTCCCCACAAGGACGGGCCACAGGGGTTGTTGGATGGAGGAATAGATGAAATGGCCAAGAGGCATGACGTCCAGGCGCAGGACAGTGCGAGGCGACAGGTACGGGGAGCGAAGGTTGCCGCGTCGAGCCTCGCGACAAAGGCCGGCGGCTTTCTGCGAGCGAAGCATCCGATACGGGTCGATCCGTCGCCAAGGAGCTGTGTCTGGGCTGATGAGGCTCCGCCGGCTGGCGAGCGTTGTGACTCCATCAAATTTGGCGGAAGCTGCGGGCCACGATGCCTACGCGAGCTCCGTGTGCAGAGCCGAACTTGCCTACTGTGCTCAAGGTACCCCCGTGGCCACATCGCGGGGAGGGCGGAGGGCTGCACCGGGCTGGCAGCCAGCGCCGTCACGCGCTGCGAACCTCTGTGTCCCGGCGGCGGCACCGTGTCCGGGCGGGCGCACGCACCGTCGCAGGACGTGAGCGGCGACGACAAGGCAAATCGTCAACCACTTCCCACCTCGACGGCGAATCAACGCAGATGCGAAACCCGCAGCGGCTTCCTCAGGGTCAAGGGCCGCTCCCCCCCCTTTCCCCCACGTTCTGCTCGCGCTGCTTCGGAGGGACTCGTCTCGCGACCCGTTCTGTATCAGTGTGGGTGGCACGAGAGCGGGTCTCGCCTGCGCGCGGACTCGTACTCGTACGTCCCAGGCCGCCGGGCTTGCAGAACCGGAGTCGTCACCGCACTGGGCGATGGCACTCGTAGTGGTGTTGGTAGCCTACGAGTAATTACGACTACCATTGGAAGCGCTGGTGTCTTGAATGCCTGCCTACCATGACGACGCCGTCGTGGTTCCAGGCCTCCGGGTGGCGCCCTGGGCCGGCCAGTCGAGATACGATACTGTACGACGGACGACACGGGCAACGTCACAGCCAGGTAGCTACATTACATGTACGCGAGGACGGGCTGGACGCTGTTAGTCGGGCAGCCCAAATGTACGTACGAGTACGAGAACAACGGTCCCAACGACGGTTGCCGAGCCAAATCTGCTGATGGCCCATTCTCCGTACTCGTAGCCGCGTGTACCGCAGCGGCCGTGGCCGTGGCCGTGGCCCGACGATCATACAGCCTGGGAGCACAGGATGGGCGGACCGACGCTGCCCTAGAGAGTTCCGTCTCTTACAGGTACACGTACGAGAAAACGCAGCTTTGTCGCGTTGGCCGTCGCCTCGACCTCTTCGTCCCGTCTCGTCTTTGCACAGTGTGAGCCGCCGGGCTCGCGTCGTCCTCCCAGGCCCTATCGCTCCCTTCTGCAGCGGTGCAGCCACCGGCGTCGGGCCCCGTCTCCACCAATTGGGCCCCCTTCGCCGCGCCGGCGCCCACAGTGCCGGCAGCACCAGCACCGCAGGAGCAGGAGCCGCACGTGTACGGTGCACAGTACGTACGGATGCTGACCACCACCACCACCACCACCACCCACAGCACGAAAAAGGTCCACCCGCGCTCTCCCGTCGACTCCCGCTCTCCTTTCCATTTCCACCGGTTCCCACCCTGGAAATTTCTCCCCCCCCCTCCAGGGCCAGTCCCCCGTCCCAGTCCCAAAGTCCCTCCAGTCACGACACCCACGATCCCTCTCGTCCGCCCACGCCTCTGCGACCATCTCCTCTCGCCTCGGCCTCTCTCCCCCCCATCTCTCTTTCGCACCTCTAGCTTTTGCGCGACGACCGGATCCCTTGTTTCACGGGCATCTCCTCCGCAGATCCCGCCTCCCCTTTCGATACCCTCGTGTGTTTGCCCGCATCTACTGGTTTATTCGCGCGGCAGGGCGTTGCTCTTTTTTTCCTTCTCTTTTTGGCCTCTTGCGCGGTATCCTGCTGGACAACCGACAGCGGCCGACAGCACACAGCACACTGTGCCGAAACGCTGTCTTCAGGTGAGGCTGCCCCGACTACCATGGAATTGTCGATGTGGTGACGACATGTTTCTTTGCCTCTTCTTTTTTCTACGCATTCTTCATGCGGCGCGATGTGACGTTTACCCTTGCCGCTGAAGCCTCATGGCGCATCTCGCGCACCTTTTCGGGTCGTGTCCATCCTCGCACCGAGAGCCTGCAGTCAGAGGCTGCTCTCTTCATCGATCCCCTGAGCCATATCGCGCCCTATGTTCCAATCTGTCAATTTTGCAGACGCTGACTTTGCATCCCACGCCCAGACGACTTCCCGGCTCGAACACAGTCCCGCGACTCTGCCCCCGAGCGCCCGAACCCGAGACGAACATGTCCTATTACGACAACCCGCAGTGGTCCGGCCCAGGCCAGAATAACTGGGAGCATCAGAGCGGCACCTCTACCCCGGTTCGTTCTGGTATGTTCACACGTCGCCCGTTCCCCTGCAGTGAGGATCGTTGCTGACCTGAATCAGCCGCTTCAGCCGGCGCCAGCGGACCGCAGCCGCAGGACGACTACGCCTTTTCGTATCAGTTCGACGGTATGTTCCTCTGCCCTTGCCCCTACAAGAAGCAATCCGACTTCTCCCCACCATCCTCGACCGCGAACCATCGACGTGTTCTGCAGACATGGCGACTGGGTGGTGCGCGGATACCCGTGCACTGCGCCCTTGTCTGTCCGAGTGGAGCGCATACTAATCCATTCTTCTCTGCAGAGGTTGATCGTGCCTACGAGAACTTGCAAAAGTCCGGCAAGGGCTATGGAATGGGCGGTCGTCGTGAGTTGCCAAAGCCAACCAGGATGCCCGTCACGTCCCGTCCCCTGGTGAACAGGCGGGGTGGACTGGCAGACGTCATGAAAGCCTCCACTAACCAACCGGCCTTGCCTGCGCTTCGAGCAGATGCCCGAGTCTCCCATGGCGGCGGTCATCGCTCCCACCCTATGAACAACTTCGACGACGCCCGAGGCGGCCCTCAGGGACAGAACCTCCACAACTTCTACGCCTCCCAGCGCCACCAGCCCTCGCGAGGCAACAACGAGGCAGAGCAGGTCATGCAAGTTAAGAGACGGATGGCAGCTCAGCGGGAACGAGAGCTCCGCAACCTCCACACGGAGCAGCAATACCAACGAAGTAGGCCGCCCTCTGCAGTGTAGCAACTTCCTGTCGCAAAGGATACCCCAATAAAAAAGCACCCCGACCATGGGCGGTTAAAGATGATGGCTGCTTTGCCAGCCCTGCTCATGTTCTCGCATTTCGATTTGCTTCGTTGTCGGGAATGCTTGCTCGTTTAGGGTCTCCCTGCAGGAGCAGCAGCAACAGTGCTTTTCTTGGACAACTCGAGCATGGGCTAACGTTTGTCTCCGACGTAGATGTCCTGACTGAGGTGCCCCAGCATCAGCATCAGCAGCAGCAGCCGCAGCCGCACCACCAGCAGCAGCACAGCAACAAGCACATGTCTGAGGAGGAGACGCGAGAGCTGATTGCCCGTCAGCGCAGCGCCCTCTACGGCGAGGGCCCATTCGCGGACAAAAGCGGCTACGTCGACGAGACGGGCAACATCCGCTCGGGAGCTCCCGGCGCCAGCGGCCCGTCCAGCCTGCGCGGCCCCTCGCCCCTGACCTTTGACGGCATCGGTCGCGCCCCTTCTGGCCCCGATGCCGGGACGCCCGGCTCGGCCAGTGACCACAACAACGGCCAGGCCAACCCCAGCCCGCGTCCCCAGAGCACCACCAGCCCCCATGCTTCCGGTCCCAACAACAAGGCCTTTGACAACGCCGTTGGCCCGCAGAGCCGCACGAGCAACTCGAGCCCAACTGGTAGCTCCCCCCCTCGTGATCTCGCTCCAGGATCCAAGCCAAACCAGTCCGGCGCGTCGGTCGCCCCCATTGGCACCCGCCCCTCGGGCACGCCGTCGACGGCGTCTGGCAAGCGCTCGACCACACCTCACACGTCCGGCGGTTGGGGCCGTGGCAATGGTGTCTGGGGCCAGTCTTCTGGCCTCGGCGCCCAGGCTAGCGTCTGGGGTTAAATCAAGCAGCAATATGGCTTGGTGAGCCCCAGGCGAGGAAGAGTCGTAACTTGAATTTTGCATCGAAAATGGCGCCAGGAACCCCGGTGTCGTTCGGAACCGGGATGGAAGGGATGGTTCAAATCAGGTCAGAAACGGTGTTATCTCTTTTTGCGAATGAGTTGAAAGGGCCGGTGTTTTCGTTTTTCTTCGACAAGGACGGTACCTTGCGGCATTTCTGGGCGACTGCGAGAATGACAAAAGCTTGCTTTCCATATACCTAGGATTCGGATCGGGCTGGCCAGGGAAACGGACTTTTTGCGTTTGGTTGCTGGCAGAGATGAAGCACTGGGCAGTTCTTCATGCTTTGGCGTGCTTAAAGGGGGACTGGAGTTGCATCTTTGGCACACCGCGGCGCATACCATGGTGGGCTGTTGCATGTATGCGGGAATGGTTTGAATGCAGGTTGGTCTGGGAGACATGGTGCAAAGGTTGCGGCAACGCACGTTGCCGGGCAGGGGGGAAACGGTGGACAGTTTGGAGTTTTCAATGACGGCCGGAACAGCATCAGCGAGCATCTTGGCAGCCAAGCGCTGCTCAAGGACGAAACCCTCCTCCACTCACGACGACAAAAACTTGCAAACGGCAAGCCCCTTGGGGGAAAGCAGCCTGCGACAAAAAACATGAGAAAATTGGGGGCAAACCGGATAGTTGACTTTTCTTTCTTGCTGTTTTTCTGTTTTCTCTTTCTCAAATTCTCTTAGGGATCAGGGGCTTCTGGACTCGGGGTGTTTCTGACTTTAGTCTTGCGCAGTTGGGAGGGCTTGTAGGAGGTAGTAATGACTTCGGGACGGCGGCAAGGTGGCGAGTATGATTAATGAGATTGGCTTGTGGATGGGTCCCTTGCTCCCAGGTGACGGATGTGTCATGTCTCGTCCTAATGGATGGAAGGGGATCCTGAGAAGAAAGGATGACCCCGAGTGTGTTGCATTGCATTGGATGTGCACGTCACTAATACGGTACAAAGAACGCCTCACGCCTTGCTCCAAACGATCATCATCACATACACAGCAGGCGAGCCCCCTCATCCAGATCCATGACATCGTCTGCCCTCAACGCTTTGCCACCCCAGATGACGGTGCCGCGGCCATCGACGGCAAACGCGCCGGCCTCTTGCCACTTGTTCCCGAGAACCGTGGACGCGCCGCCGTCCTCGTCGGCCTGCACCGCGACGCTCTGCACGCCGCCGCGACGCTGGACGGCCTCGGCGACCTGCCCGCCCAGCCAGCCCTTCTCGCGCCAGCCTTGGACCTGGGCGGCCGGGTGGAACAGGTGCCAGACGCCGGCGGTGCCGAGCCCCCAGGCGGCATAGATGGCGCGGTCCTCGTCGACGACGACGCGGACATTCCAGGCGCCGCCGAGGAGGTCGAGCCACTTGGCGGTGGCGCTCGGGGACGAGTGCGAGACGGCGACGAAGGAGATGGTGCCGCGGTGGCGATTGGCGAGGGTGCGGAGGGCCAGGAAGGTCTTCTGGGCAACTTTTGTCGCCGTCAGCCTCCACTCACTACTTGATACCTGCAGATTGCCACCGGCCACGGGAGTAGCATAGACTTACACGCACAGCCGACACAGCGGAGGAAGACGACGAAGACTCTTCGTCCACCGCCAAACTCGAGCTTGCGATCGCGGTCAAGCGGCGCAACGTCACCGACACGCGGCACGCGGGCGACGGGCACGGGAGGGGGCGGCGGCGACAACCAAGGGTGGACCGTCAGCGGGAGCTTCTTGACGGACACCCAGCTGGCCCAGCCCGCAGCTTCGCTGCCGCCATCGTCGTCTTCCGGCTTCCTCCCCGACGGGCTCTTCTTGAGCTTCTTGGGCGGGGCGGCTTCGGAGCTGGAACCGGAAAAGTCGAGGGCGTCGCTGGGGATGCCGAGCTTCTTGAGGGCGATCTTGGTGGTGAGGCTGGAGAGCATGTTTGCGGGCCCCCCACGTCGATGCCTTTTGCCGTCTCGTCGAACTACACGGTGCGTCAAGAAAGATTGATCATCAAGAAGAAGGGAGAGATGAAGAAAGAAAAAGCCGCGGCCGGTTGCCTCGAAACGAGTTTCGAGGCGATCGGCTCCTGATACAGGCACCGTCTGGGGCTAGGGGACGACGACGACCCCTGGAAGCCCCTGGATCCGACGATGGCGGCGCGCGAGGCTGAGATGGTCGCTGGGAGGAACCGGGTCGGACAGGGGGCCCGGCGCTGTACGGCGGGCTCTGCCGATTGGCCCAGGGGCTCAACTGCGGGGGAGCGGGAGGGCGGAGGGCGGGAGGCCTAGTCAGCCTCGTGCGGCGGTGAATGTTGCATGTCGTCGACATGTAGGGAACTCGGCGGAACCAATACCGGGTTAGAGCCATCGTCAGCGTCTCAAGACCGCAGAAGCGGCTTCCGGCCAAACGCCCTGCGCAACATCTCTGCTGTCTCAAAGCCTGATCAGGCACGCGTGACGTCTTGTCTTGCGGGGAGGCCGTCGGGGCCAGCCTGAGTTGGCCGGCAGAGGCAGAGAGGCAGAGGCATCGCCCGTCACGTTGCAGCGGCTGTTGGCCCGCTTCGACGAGAGCCCCGAGTCCTGCCGGTGCCGAGGGCCATGTCCCGGGACGCGGCTGTTTCTTCATCGGCTCGGCGCTTGTCCCGCCGCTGCTGTTGGACGGGGACCAACGGCACGGTGACGACACCGACAAGAGATGGTCCGGTGGCGCGTTTCTCCAACACCAGGATGCAACCCTACCTGCCTACGAAGTAGCTTGAGAAGAGATGGAAGTCGAAGAAGAAGCCTATCAAGACAGGCGATGCCAGGCAGCCATGCGAGGCGACTGCCAGCGGAGGGGGGGGGGGGGGGGGG